>JAATLQ010035775.1:0-32113 GCA_013421005.1 Heliconius erato x Heliconius himera | reverse complement strand
TTTTCCAATTCCTTATGCGATTTTCTTTCAAATGATGTGCGATTCACATAAAAAACATATGAGTGCAATTTTCTCCAAAAACGAGTTACGAAAAACATTAATTAAAGGTGATTGCGGCAGGATTTTTTTGGGCAACCCTAGTGTAATCTATTCTACTATCATGTATCATTCTTAAATATTAGTTTCATTAGAAAATCTAATCCCTACAGTTTTAAACGATGGGATCTCCACCTATAATAACAGTAACAAGTTTTAACAACGCAGTATTTATAAGACAGGCAAAGACATATCACTACATTCTGCTTACTTCTTTGTGCAATACGAAAGATACAAGATAAAGGATATATCTCTAACTAATGTAGGTTACATTAGTTAGAGATATATTATATTAAGAATAAGAAGGAATAAGATATTAGCTAGGCTTGATTCGGCTTGATCAGAGCCTTGAACAGTTCCAAAGAGACTGTCAAGTTCAAAGAGGTTCAAGTCCTGCTACGTTAAAGTCATTTTTTAAAAATGTTTTTCTATACTTTGTGTAGAAATGCATTAAAAAGCTAAAATTATCATAATTGGAAACTTACTCAAAGTATTCAATTTGTGCAAGGGTGAAGTTTTCTTCTGGCGATGAATAAAAGTAGGTGTTGTAAACTATATCAGCGTTATTGCACTTTTTAGCAAATTCAGCCAAATTATAGCAATTATACTGCCATTCATCTTCATATGAAGTATTTGAGTAACATCTAGAAAATAAAGACAAAAACTTTAGGGTCTTTATTCGATTTAAAAAACGTTGATTGCGGATGGAATATACACACCGGGGGACGTTTATTATTACTTTATTTATTTTTTATAAATAAAGTAATAATAGAATAAATATAGAATAATAGAAAAGTAATAATTATGTAAATAAAGTAATTAGAGGCCAGTCGTGGCGCAGCGGCATTAAGTGTGACTGTAAAACCGACTGGTTGTGGGTTCGATCCCCGCTCGAGGAGATGAAATATTTACTTAAATTTATATTTCCATTTCTTCGCTCTGGTGTCGAGGTTAAGCGCGGTGTCAAGTTCTGCCACTCAACACGCAATGCCTCCAGAATTCGGCAGAAAGTGGGAACGGAGTGTCTTAACACTAGGTTCCCTCTGCCTACCCTGCTGTGTGCGGGATACAGCGCGAAGCTGATTTTATTTATTTTTTCCTTGATTTGCTGCGACAAGATTGGATGAAATACTCTGCATAAAGATATTACTTTTTCCGTAAACAACAAATCCTCCGTATTGGGATTTGTTGTTTGTGGAAAAAGTAAATAAAAACATTTTTTTTGGAAAATATTTTCGTAGACCGAGTTGCTTTCAGACCTACGAGTATGATATGAGGTGAACATTATCAACGCTGTGACAATGTCATTTCTTGAAAGTTATTTATAGAAATATTTTTTTTAAAGCTAAAAGCTATTAAATTTGAGTTTTATTTTGTATAATTAGTTTCACATTACGCGATATGGTCGGGATACTTTTTATTCTACTTTAAAAAAATTACAAAGTTATAAAGGTTTCTTAATATAATAAAAGCTTCACGCCTTATCCTGCATATAGCAAGGTCGGCAGAGGGAACTTGGAAACCTAATGTTCAGACACTCCGTTCTCATTAAGACACTTCCGTTCCCCAATGTCTGCCAAACTCTGAAGGTTTTACGTGTTGAGTTGCGGAGCTAAACACCAGAGAGGAAGGAAATGAAAATATTAAATATTCATTTTCTAGAGCGAGAATCGAACCCACAGGCTTGTGTATTTACGAGTAAACATAAGGTTTTTCCTCGGCTGGGAATCAGACACATAACTATTGCGTTGTGAAAAGTCTACAAAATATGCTGTATTTACCTTTTCCATGGCACCTTGTCATAGATGCCCAAGATAAAATAAACGAAATATATAGTACTTGCATTCAGCATAACTATTACTTGGAATACTCCCGTGATAGCAAATATCCAGTTGGTACCTGCATATTAGGGACATATTGTTTAATAATAGATACGTTATTTATGCAATTTATTTATTAAAAAAATATATATATAAAATTTTAAATTTATTTATTGATGATGATTTATCCATAAGTTGTCTATTTATATTAAAATTTTAACTCAGCTAAGCTAATTAAGCGAATTGTAAAATGACAGACACTATTGAAAGTTAAACGATTGAAAGTAATCATTAAATACATTTCTTATTATCTTCAACCTTTCTTTCTATTTTGTAGAGTAGGCAGAGCCTTGTGATGTACGTTTTACCTTAAGTTTATTCGAAAACAGTGGTAAAAGAATTATTTTGAATATAAGGTAGAGAATAAAAAGATAATGCACTTTAAAAGGGACCCCCTTAAAAACCCTGCAACGAGATGGAATGCTAAATAATGTAAGTTATTACTATTCTGGATTGGGAAAGTCAATATCAAATTTGTCTAAATTTTCTATATAAAAACTAGTGGGCGCGCGCAGCTTCGCCTGCTTATTTGCACCCTTACGAGTGAATTCTAAAAAACCACGAAACATGTGTTCAATACAATATTTTCCTGAATTCATTTTTTTTATAAAAATCTGTGGCGTTTTAAATATTTTTCCATACAAACTTTCAACCCCTATTTCATCCCTTTAGGGTTAAAATTTGTCAAAATCCCTTCTTAGTGGATGTCTAGATTATGAAAATAAACATCTGTCCAAATTTCACGTTTACGCGCCTACGCACAGCGGTCACGGCTGTGCGTGCGTCTTACCTCAGTCAGTCAGGACATGTCCTTTTATATATATGGATAATAGATTAAAATTAAAATATGATTTGAACTGCTGTTCAATGATTACTTACCATAGCATAGTGGTACCATTTTCGAAATATATAAATGATTATCTGGAGCGTATGCACTTAAAAATAAATAAACATATGTCATTGGTAGACTTTTACATAGTACATTTGCAACGTAAAGCCAGAAAAATCTGTAAAACGAGAAGAAATACTTTGTAGTTTTACTTGAAAATCCTCAGAGCCAGTAATTAATCACGTCTGGGGGTTTCTATCCATTAATACTAATTGATGATATGTATGATAAATTCGGCCCATCATTATCTGCAAATCCTATACCTAAAAAACCGGCCAAATGCGACTCGGGCTCATAAGAGATAGAAGATACTGTACCAATTTCAAGGGGATTTATAGTTTTTACAAGTTGAGAAATTTGAGTTTGTCGACGTATGCACTCATTTTGTATAAAATAAAGTATAATTATAAGTTAAGCACGTAGCGGATGGATTGTTGCAGCCCTCGTAATAGCTGGCAGGAGGACCAAAATTCATTTTATTTTGTCCTCCTGTAAACCTTATCTTTTGGACATGGACAAAGGACATGCCTTTTATACGTAGGACTGTTGAAACAAAACTAAAGTATAAACTAAAAAACCAAGTAATATTTTAAATGGATGAAATACCTGTTTACATTGTTTTGTTGCTTACACAAGATCTCCAATTTGCCAACGGTACATACGTACATTGAAAAGTAAGACAACTTTTGTATAAGAGTTGCTGATATTAGTGGCTCTTCTGCTATCATTTTCTTCTATTAAGTTAAAAAAATACAATGAATTGTTTAAATATTTATTCTTGAAATAAGAAAAATATGTTATTTTCGCTCGGTATAAAATTTAGCAACAAATTTAAATTTAAAAAGAAAAGATTTCTTTCATAGTTCTCGTTCAACAACCACTCAGAAGAGTTTCCTTAATATTCAATTTATAAATATATAGAACACATATTTGTATAGTGAGTATGGGAATAAAGATCGAGGATATTAAAATAAGGTAGGTTCTCATTGCTTAATTTACATAAAATATTTAAAGTTGTCGTGGCGCAACGGCAGTGATTTTAAACGCAATATTTATATACTTCCGAGTTCCGCCACTTAACGCGCAATATTTCAGCGGTTCGTGGATAACGGTAAAACTATATTTTCTTCTGTATATTCTGCAAGATACCGCATGAAGCTAAAATAATATAATCTAATTGATGCAAACCGTAGACAGCACATGAAGATTCTGTTGAAAAGACACTCTTGAAGTACCGGCAACCAACGAAACATCGCTTTGAACTCCAAACTGCCTTCCTGCTGCTACTTCTGTTGAGGATGTTGTCTTCTTAGTAGCTTCATTAAAATTTAATGTATCGTCCATTATTACGAATTATGATTCTTCCTCTTATGACACTACTGACAGCTAAATTGATTACAATATAAAAATATATTTGCAAACATTTTAAACGAATAAAAAACTGGTAGAGGTTCTCTATAATACGATTTATATAATAATATATTTCTAATATGATTTATATAATAATATAATATATTTCTAATTGTTACTAAACTATCTTTGTTACTGTAAAATTATACAGACAGAGTTGATAATTTCTTAATTAAAATAATTGTTTCGTGGGAGTAAATCTAAAGGTGTGTAGGTCAAGAAAATATTTAAAACTCAATATAATCATTGTGATTATTTATTTTTATTTTCTCACTCTGGTAGACGAAGGGCTGATTTCCGTTACTCAACACGCTGTCTCGAAAATTCCGCGGAATGTGATGACACTGGCTTCTACCTACTCTGCTATGCGGAAAAATTACGTTGAAACATCCTAAAAACAATAGAACCTAAGGCAGTCGTGACTCAGGGGCACGAGCGACTGCCTGTAAATGCGACAGTTGTATGTTCGATTCCTACTCGGGGGATTAAAACATATGATATTTTCATTTTCTCGCTCTAGTAACGAGGCAAAACGCGGCGTTGAGTTACATATCGGCAGAAAGAGGGAAATGGAAGAGTTTTAATGGGGAACGGAGTGTCTAAACAGTAGGATCCTTCTGCTTATCCTACGCTATGTGCTATCGACAATCTTTAAACTTATTTTCAACATCAATGATGTGTATTTGAACAGTTTTAAAGGAAGCGATAATTTATTTAATGACCGCTTATGGTTCTCTAATCTTTGAAGTCGAGGAAATTATTCAAAATTTTCCATTTAACTAATCATAATTATAGCACTTGTTGTTGAGTGCAGCAATTTGATTTTCAAAGTCTCACGTCGTATCCCCCGCAGCAGGAATATATTCAGCGGGAACATAGTACTGAGACACTCTGTTCACCATCCGTCCACGTGAACCTGCGCCTCTTGGAAACCGTCCAACCCCTGTGATCTCTAAGCCATACGTTCTCATCTAGCTTACTATTTTTTTTTATGGAAAAGGACAAGGCAAACGAGCGAGCGGGTCACCTGATGGTAAGTGATCACCGCCGCCCACGACTCCGTGCAACACCAGAGGAGCTGCGGGTGCGTTGCCGGCCTTTAAGGTGGGTTGGGCGCCGGAGCCCGGCATTACCTGATGCGAAACGCAGTGGCATAAAGCCACTACTTCACGTCGGTTTTAAGTACCGGGAGTGGTAATGATCAGGTCGAGTCTGCCCATGCGTGTTGCCATTGCTGGCGATGTGACTCTTCCACATGTAAAAAACGCTTATTCGACGTAATTTCGAAATAGGTTTTCTTAAATTTATTTTTCTTTCCTTATCATGGACTAACACTTTAAAATTGGTAAAAGGATAATATAGTTTGTAAATACAGACTAGCATTTATTATTGGACAAGGTCTTATAGTTGACTGAGCTTCTATCATGAGATGTCTTCATTTGAAAAGTACCATTCGCCCGACCAGGAAGTAACTTTAAAACAAAAAAATAATTTAAAAAATAAATTAAATCAGCTTCACGCTGTATCCCGCACACAGCAAGGTAGGCAGAAGGAACCTAGTGTTTTGCCTCGACACCAGAGCGAAGAAATGAAAATATAAATGTAAATGAATATTTCATTTTCTCGAGTGGGGATCGAACTCACAACCAGTCGATTTTACAGTCACACTTTTTACCCCTGCGCCACGACTGGCCTCATAATTACATTTAATGTTTAAAAATTACAAATTTTTACTATCTAATTTCTACAAACAACAACCTTAAACAACCCCATTATTAAGACTTTACTAACATAAACTCAACTTCTAGAACCTTTTCCTACAAGTGTGCCATTAAATAAAGACGTATGTGAAAATTTAATTACCATATGACACTCTTACATCAAAGATGTTAGAAAGTTCATTGTTCTCATAGTAACAAGCCAACATTGAAATATACGTTCAAAGTATCAAAAACGACCGTATTTCATAGAAAATACTGAAGATTTTCATTTGAAATACAAGACAAATGTCTCAGTAAATTTTGAGGACAGAATAATATGTTACAAAGACTTTCAATTAGGTTTAAATTTATGCATGAATTAAGTGGATAACAATTTGTAGCTATTATATATTGCTTTCTTTAATTGGAATAACGAGAAACACTGTCTGGTTATAAATTATTTGAAATGTCTCGTTTTGTAGGGAATAAAACAAAAAAAATGAGGTCAGTCGTGCCGCACCGGCACGAGGTGTGACTGTAAAATCGACTGGTTGTGAGTTCGATACCCACTCGAGGAGATGAAATATTTACTTAAATTTTTATTTCCATTTCTTCGCTCTGGAGTCGAAGTTAAGCGCGGCAAGCAATGCTTCCAGAATTAGACAGAAAGTGGGGAACGGAGTATCTTAACACTAGGTTCCCTCTGCCTACCCTGCTGTGTGCGGGATACAGCGTGAAGCTGATTATTTTGATTTATTACTTTAATTTGAATAACTAGAAATACTGTCTGGTTATAAATTATTTGAAATGTCTCGTTTAATAAAAACAAAAAAATGCAACAAATATGGTACTAGATCATAATGAACGTACTTATTTTAAAAATATCATTTTAACTAGACAGATTTCTTAACATTACGTTGTATCCCGCTAATAGCACTGTAGACAAAAGCGAACTGGAACCAACGTGCTAAAACTCTTGGTTCCTATTAAGACACTTCCGTTCCCGACTTGTACCTACAATATTTGCAATAGTAATCATAAAAATATCTACTTTATACTCTTAGAAAAAATTCTATCGTTTGTTACTTCTTCATACTTCCCTTCTTCGGATTTTCAATCCTATATTTCACATAAAATACCAAAATCAACACAAAATTCACTATATATCACTATAAAAAACACAAAAATGGATATTACATTACAAAAATGAACTAATAAGTATTTATCTGGCCGCGCGCCCGTTCCGCTACAATGTCCTCAAATTGTCAGACCAGACCGTTCCAGCTATTAAAAACTTCGTTCTGTCTCTTTGCCAAAGGATTACCATATTCTGCTTATTACGGGGCTGTAAAAAGTTTATATCATAACCGCTTGTACCTTCAATTGCTTAATTGTTGATGTTTAGTTTTAACTATTTTATACATACATATTGTATGCAAAAATTTTGGTATTTATTTTAGTTTTACGTAGTATGCTACGTATATCAGGGAAGGCAGAGGCAACCTAGTGTTAAAACACTTCCGTTCCCAATTTTCTGCTGAATTTTCGAGGCATTGCGTCTTGAGTGACGGAACTCAACGCCGCGCTTTGCCTCGTCACCAATAGTAAGAAATTAATATATTTGTTTATATGCAAAAACTCCCTAAGCATGATTTTCTTCATTTTGTGACATCCTTGCTAGTGCCTATCATTATGCATATCTCTTAATTGCGGATTCGATCAGCTATCCTACGAAAAGATCGAATTACTACAATGTTCATTTTTCATACATTCTTCTCCTGTAGTACCCACGTTTTACTGCTGTTTAACAGCATCGGTACCAATATTTGCGTTGCTCAGTTGAATCAAAATGAGAACATAGAAAAGTCGTCTTCACGCTGTATCCCGCACACTAGAGGGAACCTAATGTTAAGAAACCTCGATCTCTACTTTCCGCCGTATTCTGGAGGCATTTCACGTTGAATAGCGGAACTCAATACCGCGCTTTGCCTTGACACCAGAGCGAAGAAATTAAAGTATAAATTTAAAGATATATTTTAATTCCTCGAGTGGGGATCTAACCCACAACCAGTCGCGTTTACAGTCACACATTTTTTTTTACTAACAATTGTATGTTGAGTGGAGAACCTTAACGTCACATTTTATTCTATCAGATCAGACGTATGAAATATATATTAAATTAAGTATATTAACGAAATGTATATTAAATATAAATTTTATGAAAAGATAAAATTATCTTAACAATACTTCAAGGATTCAAACTTTACGTAATTATAATACACATCCCACTTTGATGTTTTTGTGTTTTTATATACTTACTAGCAACTCGCTCGCGGCTTCGCCTGCTTAACTACTTACTTATTTACTTAAATAATAAGTCTTTACAGTCAAAGCATGACGCTAAGTTCAGCCACTCGATATGCTGTATATCTTGAATTCATGGTAAAAGTGACGATGTTTAGAATACTCCGTGTTTTAAAACTAAGTTATCTTTGTCTATCCTGTTACATCCAGATTACAGCGCCATTTTGAAAAAAAAGCTACTCTAATGTAACTAAAATCCACAACTAATCAAGTCAGACTCTATCTCGCTGCACTAATATCAATCAAACGGATCAAAGTGATCAATTTAAATATATTCTAATAAATTAGTATAATATACAAGAATTCACATTTCTCGGCGAATTTTCACTTTAATTAAAATTATATCAAGTGTACAGTGACGTGGCACGCGTACTGTATAGACAGACGGTGTGGAATTTTTACTGAGCCACTCCAACGAAATTAGTTCCTTAGGAATTTTCGCAGATAACGCGTGGCATCGGCTTTTAATTTATATATTTTAGCAATTTAGTTGATTGTTCTCTGCGTAATTTCCTTTTAATTTATAACTTTTTTAATAAATAAATACATCAGCTTGACGCACAGTATCTCATGTAGCAGAGTAGCATACAGCAGGGTAGACAAAGGGGACCTAACATTAAGACACTTCGTTCCCCACTTTCCATTCGAATTTTTGGGGCATTTTGTGTTGAGTGGTGGAACTTAACGCCACGCTTTGCTTTGACCAGAACGAAGAAATGAACATTTTAATAAGTAACTTCACTTCGATCTAATAACATCGCGCGCAGTCACACGCTTGTGCTCTTGCGCTACGACGGCCTTTATTTAATCGATAATTTAAATTCACACTTATTTATTAATAATATATTTTATTGTGATGCATTGGCCGAGATCCATCTCTAAATAATAATAGGTATATAAAAACAATTTTAATTGATTGACATATTAATATCCAGCCAGATTATGAGATAAATGGCTATTTCGCCATATCCGGTCATTAAATTTTCCGAGATATCGCGAGATCGCGAGATTCTATATTCGGCTATTATATTTTCTAACACAAATATATTTTCAATGAAATTTGCAAATTTAAGCGTTTTTTGAAGAAAATCATTATTTTTATGTGATGTAAAGACTCGCTTATAAAAGATATAAAATATATTTGTGTATTCGTTTAATTTAACATTTTAATTTAGCGGAACTTGGCCTGAATATATCACCATATAAATTACTGAACAAGGAAAAATAAATAGCAAAATAAAAAATAAAATTAAAATTTCTTATTAAATCCAGTAAACACATTTTATGTGTTTTCATGTGTTAGAAGAAACAGATGAAAAAAAAATGTTTCGTAAATCGTAAGGCATTCAAGTCGCGCCTTACATAAAAACATTCTTATATCTTCCCTTATCAAGCTGTAGTGTGGTCTAAGTAATGATACAGGGCGAAGCTGGAAAAAAAAAATATTTTTTCGCTTTCTTTCTCGTATTAGTAAATACAGTGAACGTGAAGTTAAATGTGTGTGGAGTAGAGTTGCATACATTAGTCATACATACGTTTAATGTATAAGTCTGGATAACATAATGATGTATTTTTTTGTAGCTTCACGCTGTGGTATGTACTATATAAACTGCTAGAAACCTAGTGTTAAGATACTGTGTTCCTTTTGAAACACTTCCATCTTCCATTTTCCGCTGACTTATGGCGTGTGGAAATCAACGCCGTTATGTCCTGTAATACAAATGTACAAGTATTATAACTAAATCAAAATTAAAAAATTAAATCAGCTTCACGCTGTATCCCGCACACAGCAAGGTAGGCAGAGAAAACTTAGTGTTAAGACACTCCGTTCCCCTCTTTCTGCCGAATTCTGGAGGCATTGCGTGTTGAGGGGCAGAACTCAACGCCGCGCTTAACCTCAACACCAGAGCGAAGAAATGGAAATATAAATTTAAGTAAATATTTCATCTCCTTGAGTGGGGATCGGACCCACAACCAGTCGATTTTTCAGTCACACCTCGTGTCGCTGCGCCACGACTGGCCTCAAACTAAAATAGTAAATTTCTGTTTTAATTAAAGCCTATAGCTATAGGTTGTGGGTTCGATTCTCTTTCGAGGAAATAAAATATTTTAATTTATAATTCAGTAACGAGACAAAAGCACAGCGTTGATTTTCGCCCCTCCATCCTGGATCGGCGGAAAGTATTTTTTTAGTTTAATGTCAACTATATTAGAAATTACAAAAAAAATATTATACGCCATTTCCCGCTTCCGCCTATGACTTATGCCGCCATGTAAATCGTAATCAAGGGGTGCGATAAATCCCGCCTTATATGATAGTGCAGGGGATTGACGACGCGGTAGCTAAAATTCTTATTTATGTCCAGTTACAAAGGCGTTTTGAGTTATTCAGGTCGCGATACGTGATGTTGCTAAGGAAACGTTGTTTTGATAAGGAACGTAGTGTGGGATTCGATATTATGAATTACTCTGTGGGGGGGTTAAGATTTGTGTTATACTGCTAAGTTGTGGCGGTGTTAGGTAGAGATAAGTAAAATATTAGGGTTAGAAATGTTGATAGTTATTTTTTTAAATTCCACGCTGTTCTTACAGTGCCGGAGTTACCGTCGCGTTAAAAATATTTGTGTATATATGTATGTAAAAAAAATCGTGACTTAGTGTCAATACACTGTGTTCTCCGTTTCCCGTCCGGAGAATAATCTGACGTTATTTCATAGCACCTCATGAGGAACATACATAGGGGAGAGGGGGGGACATTCTTTGGGGATTCGAACGATGTTTAAACTTTGTGTCATATCTAAAAATTCTACAGTTTTTAACTTCTTTACTATTTCACAATGCTTAGTCCAACTATTGTGCTACAAAATCGTAGCATCATATATAGAAAAATATATAAATTAAAGGTGCAATATCATCTTTAGTAGCAGTAGTCAAATGTTCAAAGCTGCCCCCCTTCCGGGGTAGCTTTGAACATATATGGGGAAGTTTTGAACTATCATCCAATTCACTGAAATTAAAAGGCTTTTAAGTAATTTTATTAATAAACTTTACATTAGAAACGATGGAGATCAAATATCAGTACTATGTTAACTTAAAAAAAATAATATACCTAGTTTAATATTGCGATTGTACTAGTACTAGTGTTAAATAACTTTAATATCATTAATAAATTAAAAAAAAAACAAAAAAGTAGCTTTGGCTTTGTAGAATTAATTAACATTATGTGATCAATCATAGAATAAATCTAATATTATGAAAATAAAACAAAATATTTTTTAAATAAACAGCTGACTACCCTAATTTGAACTTAGAAAAATTAAATTTAAAGGAAAACATGGATGTAGTACGTGACGTAACCAGCTACTGAAATTGGGAGAAGTAGTCTACATAAAAAATAAAAATCAGCTTATCCCGCACACAGCACGGTAGGCAGAGGGAACCTGGTGTTAAGTCACTCCCTTCCGATTTCTGCCGAATTCTGGAGGCATTGCGTGTTGAGTGGCAGAACTCAACGCCGCGCTTAGCCTCGACACCAGAACGAAGAAATGGAAATATAAATTTAAGTAAATATTTCATCTTCTTGAGTGGGGACCGAACCCACAACCAGTCGGTTTTACGGTCACACTTCGTGCCGCTGCGCCACTTTCGCGGTATTTTTTTACATATAATAATATTCAAAACTGCCCCCTTTATTTTGTTCAAACCTGCCTCAGTGGTATTTGAAAATTTCCAAATGTTTTTTTTTAAGTAAAAGTTTAAAAATTGTACTAATCTCTACTTTATTGCATGATATATGAAACATTCTAACTAAAGAGGAAAAAATAAGACCATATACCTTGAATTGGATCCCTGCGATCCTTACGCGTTTATTTAAAAATGCATAAAATTTTACTCAAAATCAAACACTCCTCGTAACTCAACAACGGGCTCTCATATATCAGCGGTGACAAGTGACACATGTGCAGGTTAGTGCTGCCACTACTCAAAAAAAATCTACCAAAATTTCTTTTTAAAATAACTTTGTTAAGACATATTTTCAAAGGTGCCCCTGTTCCAAGCTGCCCCCCTCTCCCCTTCATATATAGGAAAAAATTCTATAGGATAAAATCTTACTAACTCAAAATATTGTCACAAGCATTCTACAGTATCTCTCAAACTTTGTTAGATAAGTGCCTTTATTCAAGGAAGCCGTTTGGTGCAGAATCGAAACTTCTAGATAATACAATTGGAAACGCTGAAGTCGCGATATTCAATACCGGCGACGCTTGTGAAAGTTGATTTTATTTCTGTTACTCTAAAGTTTGTCGTGAAATGTAGCGGTTAAGCTACGTGATGTAGAGGAAAAGAGGTTTGAGAACAACAATAACAGACCGTTGTATTTTTGTCTGTTTTTATTAAACTTTTTATGAATAAAAAGTGAAGAATATATTAATATAATATAAACTATAAATAAAAAATTGTAGGTGGGATAGGACGGCGGTCATTACTTACCATCAGGTGACCCGTACGCCCGTTTGCCTTGTCTTTTTCCATAAAAAGAAACTATGGGAACGGAATAAAACGGAATTTTCCATTTTATCTTTAAAAGTTCACGATCAGCAGACAAAGTCGATGTCGATTTCCACCACTAATATTAAGCTCTAAAATACTTTGCTCAATTGAACCTGCAATATGCTACACACATTTGCTATCCTCTTCATAATATAGTAGAACACTAATAGTCCATCTATTTCCAATTGCAGAACACGTACGTACGACAGTCTTGTAACAAATCACATTCATCCATCAATTATATGTCCATCTCCGCTAAAGGCTGCGCTGATGTAAAAATATCTGAACTGCGTTATTTAAGTCTCTTATTTAATTGAGAGCGTCACTCTTTTTTTCTGTATAGCAGGGTAGGCAGAGGAAACCTAGAATTAAAATACTCCGTCCTCTAATTTCTCGTGGAATTTTTCTATCGTAGTGTCATTATGCTCTTCTGATCTCCAGTTTCCCTTTATACACACGGAAGTGGAGAGTGGCGGAACTTAACACTGCGCTCTGTCTAGCTAGAGTGTGCAAATGAAAATAATTCATTCTCCGAGTGAAGATCGACAATGCAACAGCCATATTTGCTGCCAGACGGTGTCCAAATGCGGCAGGATTGCTTCAAAAATATCGTGTGCATCGCACGGCCTATAATATATATTTATTTTCACGTCGTCTCTTCTTTCACATAAAAAAACCATTAAAATAGTTTTTCAAATTGTAATAGTAGTTCCCGAGATTTGCACGTTCAATCAAATAAATTCTTTAATTTTATATCATTAGTATAGAATACATACGAGTATAGAGATAATAATATAAACAACTATATTATTTAGTATAATGTTTTATTCTATCCTATAACTAAGTCTATGGTATCAACACACGGTGCTGATAGCAAATAAAATCTAACATTCTTATTATGAAACGTTGATTCAGTAGATAATTACTACGCTTTAGATTGCATCGAGATTTAATTTATTGTTGCTAGAACGTGTGAAATTATTATTTCTAAATACAGATAGTGTAGCTTTTTTTTTCAGCTTCACGCTGTATCGCGCACACAGCAGAGTAGGCTGAGGGAACCTAGTGTTAAGCCACTCTGTTCCCCACTTTCTGGCGAATTCTGGAGGCATTGCGTGTTGAGGGGCAGAACTCAACGCCGCGCTTGTCCTCGACACCAGAGCGAAGAAATGGAAATTTAAATTTAAGTTAATATTTCACATCTCCTAGAATGGGGATCGAACCCAGAACCAGTCGGTTTTACAGTCACACTTTGTGCTCCTGCGCCACGACTGGGCTCATTTTTTTTTATTTCACGCATTAACCTTTGCACGGAAAGTACGAGGACGGAGTGTCTTAACACCAGATTCCATCTGAGAGGTTCGCGTGTCAAGACACTGCGTTTTGTGCTTTTCACACGAATATATTGCTTGATGTAAAACTCAACGTCGTATTTTGAATGATAATATTTTACTGTATAAGATTTCTTTTTATTTCAATTAAATCCACAATAATCACGAAACCAACGGATAAAAATGTGTTACAGTTTTGTTTTATTATTTAGCTCTTAAATTACAA
This sequence comes from Heliconius erato x Heliconius himera, assembly GCA_013421005.1. NCBI lineage: Eukaryota > Metazoa > Arthropoda > Insecta > Lepidoptera > Nymphalidae > Heliconius > Heliconius erato x Heliconius himera. Next base: position 17,666 of record JAATLQ010035775.1, on the reverse strand, counting down.
AATAATTTACATATCTTGAAGCCCGTCGTAGCGCAGGAGCACACGTGCTACTATAAACATGACATATAACTTACCGTATAAGAGTAGACAGAAGCAATCTAGTATTAAAATATTCCGATCCTATTAAGACACTTCCGTTCCCAAATTTTCGCCGAATTCTTTCGCGTGTTGAGTTGCGAAACTCAACGTGCTTTGCCTCGTTACCAGAGCAAGCAAGGAAATATCAAATATTTCATATCCTCGAGTGAGAATCGAAATAAGAACCTATCGCGTTTAGTCACACTTTGTGCCCCTATGCCACGACTGGTCTAAACTAGTTTCAAATATTATAAATTCTTATTTCTAACAGAATATCTAAGAAAATTAATGTATTATATTATGAAGCAAACGTGCCCTGGGGCATGTTCACTTCACAACAACTTCGCAGCATCAGTTTGAAGCTATTTCCCTGGAGTGCTAACGTGCTAGGTTTAGACAATATATCAACTATTATTTAGTTTAAAAACGATTTATATTATCATGTTGTAGCTAAAGTAACATTTTATACTTGAAAAAAAAAACGACATATTAAGTACAATATTTCTAAATACTACATACAACTTCTATAATGAAAATAATATATGATGAAAAGTAATCAATCGTAAGGCAAGGGTGCTTTACGATTGATTACTTTTTCCCGACTGCTAAGGAAGGGTTATGTTTTTCGCGCGTATCTTGTATATATGTAATATTCTTTATTACCTCGTATCTCCAGAACCGCTGAACGGATTTACACAATTGATTGGTATCGTTAGATATGTATTAGCAGCCCAAGTGTTCTTAGATGGGTGACGTTAAAAGAAAACAATCATGGCAGCTGTTGGACACCATTGGACTTAGTAAAAAAAAACATCGTTTCGAATAGCACAATATGGGTATTAAATTCAAGAGCTTAATACGAGGATTTCAAAAAGGTATATAATGATTATCATTACTATAATGATTTCTAACAAAAACGTGAAAAATAAAAAAAATATTTGGAAAAACAAAAACCCCGACTGCATAAAACTAAAAAAAAAATAAACAAGCCCAATAGTTTATTAGAATTAACAGTCGGGACCTATAAGTAATTCTTCAATCAATAAAATCTTTACTAGGAATCTCGCATAATTTAAAGAGGTCCCGAGTGTTAATCCTAATAAACTATTGGGCTTGTTTATTTTTTTTTTAGTTTTATGCAGTCGGGGTTTTTGTTTTTACAAATATTTTCATCATTTGAATTCCTGTTAGTGCAGTACAAGCCGATTCGCAACCATGCTTCTATTATGGGCGACTTTGACATAAAAACACAATAAAAAAAAAATTTGGTTCATTGTGTTGTTAAGAAGACCATTCTAATCATTAATTCTGTTTCAGCATTATTAGTAGAATAACCTAACATAATACCCAAACAAAATAAACCTATGGACAATTCTGATTACCTTCCATTCTCAATCCTTCCTTTTTTCTCCAAAGGCCTAAGGCGTCTTCTTCAATCTCAGCTAACAGAGCTCCTCTATTATACTAGACGTAGAATATCTCCAAATGCAATTGACTGGTAACTACGAAAGTTCAAAGTATTCAGTTTCATACTCTGACTGGTGTCCCGTAGCCGCTGGAGTTCTGCAGGGTGGCGTGTTTTTCCTTTGCTTTTTTATATAATATTTATATATGTATTATTAATATTATATTTCTTAGCACGTTTTTTTCTCTCTATTGTGTGAAGATGATCTCTAAATCTACCACCAAGCCAGACTACTAGAGTTACTTTTTGCTATAAAAGCAATAAATAAAAGGGGAACATATGAACGTGGAGTAAGTCATTTTGTTTGCAATTTAATCCTATAAAACACAGCTTTTTGTAGTTAGCAATCCAAAACTTATATCGAAAATAATAAAAAAATAGTGGCTTCCAATCCAGCTTCGTAGGAATATTCACATACTTTACTGTATTCTGTTCAATCCAAATTCTCCGCCGTGCCTTAAAGAACGTTTTTTAAAAAATTTTTGGGTGTCTCACATCCTCAACGTATGCAACCCGATCTCTCCTCATCCATCCATTATCCTCAGTCTTATTCTAAAAATTCCACAGAATTCCTCGTCATTTTATAGTGGTTCAGTTACGATTACTGCGTGTAGGAATTCTATGCGTTAATTACTTTTAAGAAACGCTTAAATAAACAATAGCCACAAAGTGTAGTCACACATGTGTAAATGCGACAGGTTGTGGGCTCGACCCCCACTCGAGGTCAAATTAAATATTTAAAAATGTTACTTCTTCGCCCTGATAACAACGCAAAGCTTCCAAGTTTGACTTTCCCCACTCAACATGCAATGCTTCCAGAATGGATATAAAGTGGAGAATAGATGTGTCTACTGAGAACAGTGTTACACTAGGTTCCCAGGTTCCTATCCTCCTATGTGTGGAATATAGAAAATGAAAGCTATAAAAATATAGATCTTGCAGCGAATCAACCGAATATGCTTTCGAAAATGAAACGAGTAATATCTCTTTTCCTTTGCGAAGACGTGGATAAAGGATAAAATTACAGAGCTGCTAAATCACCTAATCTTGTTCACATAGAGAATAAAGAACGTTGTCATATTTGTTCTTCCAAAATATTTTGGACTAGCGGCTCTTGCGCGGCTTCGCTTATTTGAACGAATATTATAGAAATGTTTATTTAATATTATTTAAGATAAATTGGTTAATTAATTTAATATACTGTTTTATACTTAATAAACAGTAAATTAAATCTTTTGGGATTTTAAATAAAATCCCAAAAGGCTAATATGGCTTGCAAAAATTGTCGTATTTAATAGAAAAATGTTTAGTTATTTCATATTATCTATCTAGGTAGGTATTAGATACGCGCGCTCAAATTCCAATCCCATATGCATTTCAGGATAAAATGTAAGTCGATATATTGATCCACAAGCATTTCCTTCAAAATAAGTTCAGCAGTTTCGGATATTAATGCAGACAAACTGAAATAATTTTTAATAATTTTTAAAATTGATTGTTTCTCTTTTAGTATCGTGTAAATAACTATATAGGAACACTTGAAAAAACACAGCTACTTTGAGATCACAGACAGGCACTTTAGTTTTATTTTGTGGTCTTAACAGCATATTGATAAATGGCAACAAAAATAATTATTCCAAAATTCTAAGACAAAATATCAATGTGAAATAATAAAAATAACCGTCGCTGCGCAGCGACACAAGCATGGACTGTAAACATTGTGGGTTCGATTCCCAATCAGAGGAATATATTTTTCAGTCCCTCTCATTGACAAAATGACAAAGCGCGGTGTTAAATTTGACCACTCAATACGCAAAGAAACCGTTTCCTAAAACAATCTTTCTTTAGTGAGAAATAACATTTTAAAAAGTTGAAAAACATTATTAATAAAAACAGCTTCACACTGTATCCCGCAGGGTAGGCAGAGGGAACTTAGTGCTAAGACATTCTGTTCCCCACTTTCCGCCGAATTCTTGAGGCATTGCATATTGAGTGGCAAAACTCTTTGCCTCGACACAAAAGCGAAGAAATGGAAATATAAATTTAAAATATTTAATTTCTTGGAGCGGGGATCGAACCTACAACCATTCGGTTTCTAGTCACACTTTGTGCCCCTGCGCCACGACTTGCCCCAAACATTATTAATATATACACTAAACAACATATCCTATATAATCTCACAAATTAACGAATTATTTATTCCCGCTCAAAGTGATCCAACACAAATTGCTGCTACAGTAGTAAGATAAGATAAGATAAGATATAGGCTAATCTCAGTACATCCCTGCGTGACGTGTTTGGAAATAAGAGGATTATTATATTACTGTCGTAACTCCTTATATGGGTATGTGTGAAAAGTATTAAGATATTTTGCCCTATTTTGATATAGATGGGTATGAATTTTAATGGATTTTAGTTTAAATTTCAATGGGTTTTAGTTTAACTGGCGTTTTCTTGTAAAATTTTGGAGTCAGTTAAAAAGATAAGATTTTATTTAATTTAATTACAGATTTCATTTTATTTAATTTAAAATTAATGCTTCAAAAGATTTTTTTTCAATGATAAAACTACACGAGTACATCTTGTCTGTTAAATAATTTATAAGTTTCTTTGTTATCGTTACAGTGAGCGAAGCGACTAGGATTTGGCGAATGAAAGGGCAAATCCTTTTATGCATAATTACGTACAAAAAAACACACATAAAAAAATAAATAACGCCTAAAATACGCGATACATATTCATGTGTGAATTTACACATTTTCTACTTTATTTGAGAAAATGGAACTTGAGGTTGTCAACTAATTTTTAAGCCATATGTCACATCGACTCGACTCTATCAAATATTAAGCTAAGTTCTGCCACTCAACAGGAAACGTCCTTCGAAACGAAGTATGTTAACAGTAGGCTTCTTCAGCCTAAGCTACTTTTCGTGAAAGGTTAGTTGGTTCGACTCCCGCTTGGGCAAATCAAATATTTAATATTTTTATTTCTTGTTCTAGTAAAGCGCGGCGTTGAGTTCCAACACTTAACACAGAAAGTGGGGAAGGGAATAGTCTTAATGGGACTGGAGTGTCTTAACACTAGATTCCAAGGTTCCCTCTGTCTATCCTGCCATATGCGGGATGAAGCTAATAAAAAATATGAAATATAAATGTAACCAATACTGCGAAAAAAAAACATATTCAAGAAATTTCTTTTGAAATAGTTCAAGCGATATTTTATTAAATTTCTACAGAGATTCCGTTTCAGTCATCTGCAGAATAAAAGAAGTGCTGTGTGATTTATATGCCAATATCAAACGATCGGTTGCAGTAAAAACTAAATTTGCAACTCGCTATCTAAGCTCTTGCGTTTTTCATATATTTTCTTTATATATTATTGTGAAGCTTGAATATGTGAATTGCATTACATTTCAATTTTAAATGGTAAAATTTCTTACTTTAGATGATTAAACTAAACTTAAAAAGATTATTTATGAACTTGTATTGTCTGTAAGTGAAATGAAAGTAAACAAAAGATAATGTGTTTTTCTTTAAGCTGCATGATATTTCCCACATGCAGTAGAGTAGTTAGAGGGAACCTGGATACCTAGTGCTAAGACATTCCGCTCCCTTTAAGACACATTCGTTCCCCACTCTCCGCCTAATTTTGGAGGCATTGCGTGATGAGTGGCGGAAATCAACGCCGCCTCGTTACCAAAGCGAGAAGATCATCCCCACAAATGGGTACGATACGACAAAAAAAAACAAAATTACATCATGATTTACTTAAAAAATTAAGAATACGTCATTTATAACTAAATTCTCTCTTTTCATTATAAAATATACTGAAATATGTGGCAACTACAAGAATTTTTCCACTAAAACTAAAAAAAAAGTAGAGCCCACTATAAAGCATGTTGCATAAACTCCTAGAGAGAGACAAACTTTCGAGAGTGTATTATTTCAAGTTGGAACACCCCCTTAAGTCAGGCTTATACTTTGAGACAGTTTTCAACTAAATTGATTCGGATATAATGGACTATAATGCTATACATTTAAAGTTCATTTTACAATGTATTGAGGTAGGTGCGTCTGTACAAGCAGTGTTAATTCATTAGTATAGCACTTGCTGCAATATTTTTACAGTATAGACATTTAAGTCTTAAATAATAGTGATACGAGATTGAGTAATGTTTTCATTTAATATGTTAGATAGTAGCTTCGATTTTTGATTTGGCTAGTCGTGGCGTAATGGTACAAACGTGCTATTGTAAACGAGACATGTTGTGGGTTTGATTCTCAGTTGAGGAAATTAAATATTTAATATTTTTATTTTCCATTAAATATACATTAAGATACATTACCACTATAAGCGTGTGATTGTATATGCGACGGTTGTGGTTTTGATTCTAGCGCTGGTAATTAGACAAAACGCGGCGTTGAGTACCACTCAACAATGCTTCGAGTTTTCAGCGGAAAGTTTCTTGATACACTTACCTACCTTGTTATTTGCAGAATACATCGCAAATCTGGAAACAAAAGGATCTGTCAAGTGTGAGCTAGACTCGCGTATTGAGATTTTTTTCCTATTGTAAATCCTAACTTCTTGCATTTAAAACAATCATAATTCTAGATTCTAGAGGCCAATCGTGGCGCAGCGGCACAAAGTGTGACTGTTTACCACGGAACTGTGGAATGGCCTACCCGCGGCAGTGTTTCCAGGTCGATATGACATGGGTACCTTCAAAAAGCGCGTCTATCTCCACCTTAAAGGCCGGCAACGCACCTGTAGCTCCTCTGGTGTTGCACGGGGTCGTGGACGGCTGTAATCACTGACCATTAGGTGACCCGAACGCTCGTTTGCCTTGTCCTTTTCCATAAAAAAAAACTGTCATATCGACTGGTTGTGGGTTCGATCCCCAATCGAGGAGATGAAATATTTACTTAAATTTATATTTCCATTTCTTCGCTCTGGTGACGAGGCGAAGCGCGCCGTTGAGTTCTGCCACTCAACACGCAATGCCTCCAGAATCCGGCAGAAAGTGGGCAACGGAGTGTCTTCACACTAGATTCCCTCTGCCTGCCCTGCTATGCAGGATACAGCGTGATTATTTATAATTCTAAATCTAAATCAATGTATCCTCAGAAAATATCTTGTCAATTTTGATTTAACTGTGATCTTCATATAATATACGGCATAAACGGAGTATCAACTGCCATATCTTTTGATTAGATTGACGTTCGCTTTTTTTGTGTTGTCTTGATTTTTTAGTATTAATTTCATCTGGACGTGCTCCTAAAAGAATCTATAAGGATTCCTTTCACGTTTCTTTTGAAAAATGTAAAAATGGTCCAGATAAAGGCTTTAAACCGAACTATCACAATGTGAATGATGTGTGTTTTAAATACATAATTTCCTGTGTCCATTGATGTGGTTAACTCAATCTGATATTTATTAATGTTTTCATACTTCTGCTGGTAATTGCATGATAGCTAAATGTCTGCAATTAGAATAAAAATGTATTCTTTAAAACCAGGAGGGTTTTAAAATGTGGGCTTAAAAAGTTTATTTGGAAGAAAGAAATATATAAAGATGGAAATAAAGGCAATCGTGGCTCAATAGCATAGCATCGTGTGGGTTCGATTCCCACTGAGTTATTAATGTTATTAATGAGTAATGAGTTATTTTGCTTGCTCTGGTAAAAAAAAACAGATTTGCAGCAGCATAACTGTGCTCATCAACACGTTTGTCTCGAAAGTTGGATGGTGAACGGAGTGTCTTAACACTATGCTACCTCTGCCTACCCTGCGTTATGCGGAATACAGCGAAGCGAATAAACAGAAAGTAGAAAACGGAGAAAAATTACCCTGAACTTTTTCTACTTATCTGAAAAAGGCAAATTCTGAAACCACTGAGCCGTTACACCTTAGTCAATTAGAAGGCTTATATTAAGATGATAAATCATGCTGACACCATTACACTGGTAGAACAAATAACGCCTTGCTGAGTAAGACTGATAAAGGTTGGTCTGGAAAATGATGTTTATATTGAAATTTAGACCTTATTTCCTAAATAACAAGGTTCTTTTCTTAAATGTAGAGACGCAAATGAGCACAGGTAACAATTAGGGTTAGGTTTCGCAACGGAGTAAATAGAGTATTATTCATTACGGAATGAATGTTGTTTTGTTTTCGCTTGCGTAGAGTTCAATTAGGGATGTAATTTTTGGATTGTTGATGTGAGCTTACATTGTGGAAGGTAGAGGAGGTTCTGGTTGCTAAGAAATTAAGGCAATTGGAGATTTTTTTTTATATTTACGCATCACGCATGTATCCCGCATATGGTAGGGAGGTCATAGGGAACTTGGAAATTAAGTGTTAGGACACTTCTTTCCAATTAAGACATTTTTGTTTATCACTTTTCGCCTATTTCTTGAGGGACCACGCTTTTTTGTCGTACAAGAGCGCAGAAATGAAAATATTAAATATTTATTTTCCTCAACCGGAAATCGAACCCACAAGCTGTCGCGTTTAAAGTCGCACACTTGTACCTCTACGCTTCGACTGGTCTCATAATTAATTCGAGATGGATGTTTATATTAGCTTCACGGTACCTGGTCAAAGCAAACGAAGGAACACTAGGTTTCTCAGTATTGAGACACTCCATTCTCCACTTTCTACCAATTTTACGAAACGTTGCGTGTAGTGAGTGGCGGAACCTAACGCCGCGCTTGGTTTTGTTATCAAAAAGAGAAAATGAAAATAACCCATTCTCGCTAGTGGGAATCAAGCTCAAAACCTTCGCGTCTTACTATAGTAAGACATTGTGTCGTTGCGTCACAATGACCTTATTTATATTGAAATTATAGTATTGAGTTGTAGAACTCAACGTCAAGATTTGTCTTTTTATCAGAGTGAACTCACTGTCATTCACATTAAGATGGCCTCTAATTTTTTCTAAAATATTTTTTATTTATATATTTTTTTTGTCAGCGTTTTGTTAGTGTTAAACTCGAAAGATATTAAAAAAAATCCGATAATAGATGCTTACGGTTTATATATTATACTATGTGTGGTGTATATAGTGAATTTGTATGTATATAGTAAATTTTGATTCGAGGTGTCCCTTATATTCCCATTCTAAGTTCTAGGCTCAAGTATTTCAAGACTTCCAAAGCTATTGTCAATAGTTAGCTTAATAAAGTCGTCAACAAAGTGGAGTTGAATTAAGTACTTTAATGTGAAGTGTTTTGTAATTGCAAACTTGGATTTAACTTAAATAAAAGTTAATTCCTGAAGGTTTTGTAGCTCAATCAACTACTTTTTTTATTAGCTTTACACCCTAACCTGCACATACATTGTGACATTCAAAGAAAACCAGTGAACCTAGTGCTTAGACACTCTGTCCCCATTAGTATACTTCATGTCATTGATTACCGGGATTAAGCGCCGCGCTTTGTCTAGTTGCCAGAGCCAGAAAATGTAAAAATATATTTTTTTATTTCTTCCAGTGGGAATCGAACCCACGACCAGTCGCGTTTACAATGGTACGCTTGTGCCTCTGCGCCACGATTGGCTTCAATACTTATAAAGTTGAAAAAATATTTTGTTGGACGCGCCAATCTATGTAATTATTTCGATATCTTACAATGAGAATGTTAAAGTTACGATACACACGAGCTGACAAGCTAGCTTACTCTATTGAAAGAAAAGAAAACACTTCTAAGTATTTTAGGAATTTGCTGTACGGTTGCCAATCGAATCTCAAGGTGAGGTGTTCAGAGTGACCGGAACGCGACAATTGTAGGCGGGCGAAGCCGCGTACTCTCAGCCGCATATTTCTCTTGCTAAAAAATAACTTTCTAGATCAATCCTTGAGTAGCGGACATAGCGGTATAAGAGCTTCGATGTAGTTTGATAAGAACGTATGGCTTAATAAAGCTATAGCGCTTGAATGGTTTCAAGAGGTGCGGCCTCGAATCCCGAAAACATATATATATCTTTCTGCCTATATATATATATATATATATATATATATATATATATATATATATATAGGCAGAAAGTGGGGAACGGAGTGTCTTAACACTAGGTTCCCTCTGTCTACCCTGCTGTGTGCGGGATACAGCGTGGAGCTGATTTTTTTTTTTGATATATATATATAATGTTAAAATCATTTAAGCCTACTAGACCTACTAGAATTTTTATTCCATTGGGCACCCTTGGTCTCAAAGTATCATCCAGCTTGTGAGTACCCACCCTGATGGTCCACGTGCTGACTGCTGCTTGCTGTACCTCTTGTTTCAAATAGATACCAACAATAATTGCCTTATCGGTAGTAATCAATCTAACATACCGTTAATTAAATACACAAACGGTATGCAATGCAGAATTCTATGTTATGTTAGAAATACATATACATATAGATATAGATTGGATTTAATATAATCATGTTATATAAGATATACGTTTCCGTTCTCGGCTTTGCTCCTGGTTTTTAAAGTTCCCAAAGCTTCTTTTTTTTTGCGTTAAATAAAACCTGTAATCTTTACACAATAAAATTTTTTTTATTAAAAAAAAAAGTTTGACCCCTATTTTACTTTCTTAGAAGTTAATTATCTAAAATTCCTTTTAACTCACTCACGCTATTAATATCCTCTTGTAACAAAATAAACAACTGATATGTTTATCGTAATCGTATTTTTATCGTATATAAGGATAGGCAGAGGGAACCTAGTGTTAAGATATTTCGTAAGATTATTTTTGAGTGAGAAAAATGTTATTGGCTTAATTTTATACAAGTTTTCATTTGTGTTTGTTATTTATAATATGCTGTCCTTTTCTTAGTAATAAATAAATAGATAATAATAAAAATATATGAATGCTGTACATTGCAGTCACCTTGAGGTTGTATACGAGAAAATGTATAAGAAAATAAATAAAGAGGCCGTCGTAGTACAGGAGCACAAGCCTGTGACTGTAAACATGACGGGTGATATTTAATATCTTTATTTTGTTCGCTCTGGTAATGAGGCAAAGCGTGGCGTTGAGATCCGCCACTCAACACGAAATACCTGCAGAATTTAGCAGAAAGTGGGGACGGAATTGTCTTAACGGGAACGGAGTGTCTTAACACTAGATTATTAGAAACATTCAAATGATTATATATTTTTTAGCTTCACATATCACGCTTTGTCCCGTACACAGCAGGTTAGATAGGTGAAATCTGGGAACATAGTCTGAAAATAATCCGTTCCCGTTGAGACACTTCTATTCTACACTAATTAAAAAGATATGTAATTTAAAATGATTATATACTTAAAACACTCTTTTAATATTTAATTCATAATTTATGTTTGTAATTTTATAATTGTTAACGCAAATAACGAGCTACAAGATGTTCTCTTAAAATTAAATGTTAAGCCCGTTGTACTCCCCAGAAATATTGCCTTTTAAGTAACGTCAAACATTCTCTCATCAAATACGAAAAGTCATCTGTAATTTATAATAATAAATAATAAATAAACAATTATTATATTGTTTATCGTGGCGCAGCTGGTTAGTTTCTGTTGTAGGTTCGATTTCCTCGCTTTGATATTAAGACATAGAGCAGCGTTGAGTTCTGCCGCTCTACACATAATGTCTCGAAAATTGGGAGTGAAAAAAAGACTATGCTAATACTAGGTTCCCTATACCTTTTCTTTTATATACGGGATACAGAGTAAAGCAAAAAATATATATATTAAGTTAAGCCATTATAGTAGCGCAGTAGTTCAATTGACTATACTCGATCGGACGTGGGTTCTATTGCTAGTAGAGATATTTTTAAAAATGCCGGTTCAACTAGTTCTTAGTTAGGGTTCCATAGCCAAATGCCAAAAAATGGAAATGGTAAAAGGAAATATTATTATTGAATTTAATGAAGACTTACATCAAAAATTAGATTGAAAAAAATATTCATTTCGTAGTTTAATATGGGATAATTTTGATGAAAAACCATCTTTCGATCGAATTGAGACACTCATTGTTTTAAGAATAATATAATGATGTTAGTGGTAATATATGTTTTTTTTTGTTTGCTGCTACGGAACCATTTTCATAGGAGAGAACCACTCGCTTTAAGCCGGTTTTTTATCTTTTCTCTTTATACCTAACAAAAAGAAATGATAATAGCAAACTTTTGTTGAAATTATAATAGTAAATACTGTTTAAATTAACTATATATACTTTATAATAACCTTTAAATAAACGGAACTGCGTTTTACGAAAAATAGTCTGCTTATAGCACAAACTCCATTTTCTAAGAAAAAAAGCGAAAAATTTCATAGTTTCTCGTGAAGATTTCAAACAATTTAATTGAACGTATGAAAACAGCTACAGCTCCAGTTTCAGCTTCGGCTTCGGCCCGACAGATTTATCTTAAATAAAATTTTAATAAAGAATTTTTCATTAAAACTTCACGTGATTCCAACGTTTCCTTCCGGCGCTGTTCCGCTACGATGCAACAGATTGAAAAAAATATACTCATATCACTAATTATATTTCGAAATCTTAGATAGTTTTAATATTGTACTTCTACCTGTAAACGCAATGATAGCAAGTTCGATTCTTAACCGAGGTTATGTTATTAATTTCGTTTCTCCGCCCTAATAAGAAAAAGTGCCATGTTAAGTCCCACCGATCAACACGAAATGTATCGAAGTCGGTCAGAAAGCGAAGTACGGAGTGTATTGACACTGATCCATTTGCCTACCCTACCTGCCTACTATGTGGGATAAAATGTGAAAAAAATAGTACCTATTTCATTTTGTCAGATTATACTAAGATATTCCCGAAGGTATGAATAAGTAAAAATATTGTTCATTTGGGACAAATTGATATGTAGCATAGTGATAAGTTAGGTAAAACAAAACAACATTTTTAATATTTTTTTTGGGCTTTGCGTGTTTAGTGGCGGAACTCAGCGTCGCACTTTTGACTCGATACAAGAGCGAAGAAAATTAAAATGTATATACATATATATAATTTTACAGTATAACACGTTTATGCCCCAGCGGTAAGACTTGCCTCAATATTATTAGATTTTTGTTTAATAACTTATAACAATTAATACCATTGACTAGAAATAAATACATAAAATTGTTTTTATTATTTCTTTATATCTCTAGTACTTTAAACGAATTTTATTTAACAAACAATAAAATTACCATTTCTTCCTCTGGTGTCGAGGTTAAGCGCGGCGTTGAGTTCTGCCACTCAACACGCAATGCCTCCAGAATTCGGCAGAAAGTGGGGAATGGAGTGTCTTAGGTTCCCTCTGCGTACCCTGCTGTGTGCGGGATACAGCGCGAAGCTGATAAAAGATAAAATAAATAGAAAGTAAAATATTTACTTAAGCCTATTCATACTTTGCTTACCGATTTTTTAGTTAACGTTTCACATTTTCAGAGGTAACGTATGCGGTTTGCGTATTAATTTTTTAGTTCGTAGCGAGAATTCCAAACGAAAATATTGCCTTCGATACGCAAAATTGTTTGTATTTACGAAATATGGAATGAATTTTATTAGGCTTTGGAAAAATGATGGCAATAAAACTACACAAGTCTAAATATCCTAATATTTTATTGGGTAAGTACACAAAATAAAAGAAAAATCGCTACATTCTTATGTTCAGATACCATTTACATTCAGAAAATTATTACTTTTAAATTATTTTTTAAGGCCAGTCGTGGCACAGGTGCACAAAGTGTGACTGTAAAATCGACTGGTTGTGGGTTCGATCCCCACTCGAGGAAAAGAAATATTTACTTAAATTTATATTTTCATTTCTTCGCTCTGGTGTCGAGGCAAAGCGTGGCGTAGAGTTCCGCCACTCAACACGCAATGCCTCCAGAATTCAGCAGAACGTTGGGAATGGAAAGTTTTAACACTAGGTTCCCCCTGCCTACCCTGCTGTGTGTGGGATACAGCGTGAAGCTGATTTATTTATTTAAAATATTTTAATTTCCTGACTCTGGTAAGATACAACGCAGCGTTGAGTTCTGCCAATCTATAGAAAATTAAGGGAAAGTGAAGAACCAACGGAGATACCAATAGCCCCGTAGTCTACAACCTGAAAAAGGAAAGTGGGGAACAGAGCGTCTTAACACTAGGTTCCCTCTGCCCTGTTCAGTACTTAAACCAGTGTGAAGCTGAAAAAAGACTAGTATTACAAAGAAAGATTAAACAAACCCCATTCCATCATTCAGCCCGATTATTTATCCTCAGTAACATAGAAAACAAAACAGCATTCCGCATTTACAACTAAATTGTACGTAACGAACGTTTCCGTGTAGGATTTTCAGTAGACAATTAGATGGATGGTGGGTTCCATTTCAATGGGTCTCATTAGCCATTTTTTTCTTCATTTTGAAATCAAGGATGTAATTACTCGTTGCGAGGCACAGATACGCAGAGGAGGCGGCTTTAGACTTAAATTCTGTATAAAGATCCTTTGGTTCATTGAAATTAGGGTTGAATATGTCACGGGTTTGATTTCTGTTTTGGTTTTGTAATTGACGTTTGGATTAAGTGAAAGAAGAGCTTTTTTGGGTTAAGCTATGTCCCAATTTTGGTATAATATAAGTATGAAGAACAATGTTATATCTGGTCTAATTTATGATTAGCGGTTTTTTAGTTTCAACGGCTAGTGTGGTGCAGAGGGACGAATTTTGACTGTAAGCACGGTGGTAGTGTGTTCGATCCGGACTTGGAGGAATGAGGTATGTCATATATACATTCTACTCATAGAAGGGATCGTTGCTCAGCGACAGAACGTTTGACTGTAGACTTGACGGTCGTGGGATCGATTCTTACTCAGTTGAACGAATTATTTTTGTGTCTTCACGGTGACAAGAATAAAAAGCATATCGTTGAGTCCCACCCCACATCACGCAATATCTCGAATATTGGACGAAAAGTGTGAAGCGGAGTGTCCTAACACTATATGCACACTGCCCCACACTGCTACTCAGGTAAAAGTGTTTTTTTATATATTATGTTTATAAAAACGACTCATTCTCTTCCCATTCAGACCAATAATAGCACCAATAAATATTAGTTAAGTCGAAGTACTATCGATATTTCAATTATCTCGCAGGAACTACTTACGGATTCGATTTAAGAGAACACTTGTCCCTGTCACGAACGACATTTAATACGATTGGGTGAGGTGTTCGAACATTCTAGAGGAAACAAATTAATAAGAAAATTGAATGAAAAATTATATTATTGCTTATTGAAGTTATCATATAGTATAGTATCTTCGGTGGTTGTAGGTTCAAATTTTATAACAAAAACGTTTCTTATCCAGTTGAGATATAATTAGAAAAAATATAATTAATTACTTTTATATAGCTTCAAGCTGTATCCTGCATATAACCAGATTTAATATAGACTTATATCCCGCTGTATCCCGCACACACTTTTCACCGCTGCGCCACGACTGGCCTCAGAAAATATATTATGTCAAAAAAAAATGTTTTTCAAGTAACTAGCCAATATAATATAGGTACGTTCTCACAATATATATTTTTTCAATATATTATTTCAAAAAAAATAACTCACTTTTTTATTTAAAGTATCGCACTATTACACAGAAAAGAGACGAGAAGTCAAACAGATCAAAAAAACACTAACGAGGTCAAATTGAAACTAGCGTAGATTCTTTTTTGGTGCCAAAGTTTTTTATCTCTTAGCTTCTATTAATCAAGAAGAACTGCGTCTTCGAAGGAACAAGAGGAATGTTTCTATTCGAATTAAAATCTTTCTTTATTTTAAAATTACTATAGACAATTTTTTAAAAAATATTTTTTGTATAGTATATTATTTTTAGCTTCACGCTGTACGCCTCTCAATTCTTCAGCTTTACCTATAAAGATTAAAAGAAAAGATAACCATTTTTTTTCGCGAAAGCGTGGCCGTATCTTTTATTCGAGGCCAGTCGTGGCGCTACGGCATCGTACGACTGTAAACGCGACAGGCTGTGGGTTCGATTCCGACTCGAAGACATGAAATATTTCATAAAAAAAAACAGCTTCGCGCTGTATCCCTCACACAGCAGGGTAGGCAGAAGGAATCTACTATTATGACATCTGTTTCCCACTTTCACTATCAATTGGTGGAACTCAACGCCGTGCTTTGCCTCGTTACCAGTGCGAATAAATAGAAATATAAATTTAATATTTCATTTCCTTCAGTAGGGGTCGAACTCCACTCTGCCTGCACTTCGTTGTGTGGAATACAGTGTGATGTTAAAAAAAATCTTAGGATCCCATGGATTCATCGTGTTCCACCATCATCCACTGCGTTGTAGAGATAGGAGCTAGCATCAGTACCTACGATTTGTGATTCTAATGCAGCTTTATGGGGCACGTTTAAAATATACATTAACATACTAAAAAGTCAAATTAAAAAATAATATTTTAACGTTAACACTAACGAATTACGAAACTCATAGTAGGGTGTTCGAAGGAAACTTTTTTATTTCGTTGACTTTGACAAACTGCGCTTTGTATTGGTACATGGTGTTAATTGAAGTAAAACCTCGAGTGATTTTCTCTTTTGAACAAGACAAATACAGGGTGTAATCGAATAAGTGTAGAAAATAAGTCAAAATAAAATGTCCTTGGGCCACGACGGCCACGATATCTGTCTGTATTTTTACCTAAATAATTATATAGTACAAATGAACATGAATTTGTTCATATCGATATCTCAAGAAGTGTCGATTTTGTTCAAAAGTAAGGCGGTTGGATGTTGAAATATATTAACTAAATCAAAACGCATAATCTTGATACGATTTTTAGTTTATGAGAAATTTACGGACAAACATACACACGAAATTAAGCTGACGCTTTCGAAAGCCTAATTAAATCATCATACTCAAATATTATGCAATCCAATTACACTGTACCTAGTATACTCGTACTCGTATAAGTATAGTTCAGACTGATAATTTTCTTTTTCTATAATATAATTATAAAGAGATATTCAATGCTCACATGTAAAATATTTATATTTCAATGGAATAATCTATACTTATAATAAATCTGTAGAAAAGTCGTTTCTGTACATTGAAAATATTTAAAAAGAAAATAGCCAGGGTGTTAAAGGATAATTAACAGAATCCATTTCCAACATTTTTGGAATTTTTGTCTGTTTGTCTGTTTGTCTGTTTATCTGTTTGTCTGTTTGTCTGTTTATGTGAACACGTATCACGTAAGAAGTACACAATGATTTTAAGCAACTTTTATACATAAAAATTATAAATAAATCAAGGTAGGTTTTAGTGTTTATTTCATTGTAATCGCTTCACTCTATCAAACGATATAAGTATTTAAGTTTTCAAGAAGTTAATATTTGAGATAGTAAAAATCAGTATCAGTAACGCTATCTATTGATAAAAATAGTAGGTACTAACGAATCTTGATACTCTCTTCCATACGCGTAACGCTATCACTAATTGTGATGGGATCTTAATAGCTGGCGCTGTGCATAAAAGAAAATATAGTTTGGAAAGGTTACCGCTACACTTTATCAAAAAATTATGTACTTAAAGTTTTAAAGATATTTATATTTAAAAAAAAAAAAAGAAATTGTTAAGAAATAAATTATTATTTGGTTGAGTTATTATCTGCTTAACGTTAATTACGTCATGTACTTTACTTATAATAAATTTAACATAAACATAGTAGTATTTTTCTAGCAATGTTCGAATGGTTACATTTCAATTGTAAGTCCAAAAGAACGACTTTAGAAACGTCTTATTTATTTGACTGTTGATAAATTTACGTATTTTTAAAGTACTATTGTTCATAGTACTAACTACAAAGTAAACTACATTGAATTGTTGGTGAAGATTACCTTCGTAACAGTCTAGCTTAATTCGTAATTATTTAACACAGTGATAAAGAATGACTTAATATTCAAAGAAATATTTTGAATAGGTTCTTCAGTCCGTTCGTTCGTTTATGTTATTAATATTTTTTTAAGAAACGTATAAAAAAATAACTTTTGGGAGCAACTTCTAAAAAACTGTGTCTCAAGAAAAAATGCTCTGACACTGTTTATAAAAATATCCCGCAGTATTATTTCATTACTTA
>JAATLQ010035774.1:0-32113 GCA_013421005.1 Heliconius erato x Heliconius himera | reverse complement strand
TTGTAATTTTTATGTATAAAAGTTGCTTAAATTTATTGTGTACTTTTTACGTGATACGTGTTCACATAAACAGACAAACAGACAAACAGATAAACAGACAAACAGACAAACAGACAAAAATTCCAAAAATGTTGGAAATGGATTCTGTTAATTATCCTTTAACACCCTGGCTAATTTTTTTAAAAATATTTTCAATGTACAGAAACGACTTTTCTACAGATTTATTATAAGTATAGATTTTGTATTTTAAACAATTAAACAAAAGTTATTGTTCTCCTTTCTTTCAATAGACAATATTTTCCTTAAAACAAACTATTTTAAAACTGATTTCACATTCGCTGAAACATTTTTTCTTTAACCGTTAACCTGAAATGGGGAGAAATATTATGTACTAGCGTGCGACATAATAGATCAGAGTCCAAGTAGAGCTGGTGAGAGGTTTCAGAAAGTAACTTGTATAGACAGGTGGAAGCCTCAGCGCTCCTTTTACGGGAACAGCATATAGGGTAAAATATTTTAAACCCACACCTAATAAAATTAATCAAGATACCTCAACAGTTTAGACGTAGGATTTTTTTTTAATTTCACGATGTTTATCCATACCTGTATTTCGTGTGACGCAGTTACGCATACATACCAATAACGTAAACATATACTACTACAAAAATACTACAAAAAGGTTAAACAACTTTGAACTTTGCTGCCAATACCTACGACTCGATTTCGGAATGAGGCGTACGGCGGTTTCCTTTTGATAGGTTTATGCTGCGTGCGTCATTTTAGGCAAATGACGTTTTATTTTATAACGATAATTGTATTACTTACTTTTTTTTGAAAAAATCACTTTTTAATTTTTGGGACATTTTTTAAATTTTTATTACTTTTTTATAGAGTACTTAAAACTGTGGTTTCATTTACAGTGGTGCTGACAAAAAGACTCGTATCTTTCTCCAAGCTCTCTATATATTTATATTTTACAACTATTAAAATATAAGTAAGTTTATATGTAAAAACTTATATATTTAAGCATTCAACCTTCAAAGTTTCCGTTACCAAGACTCTCTTATCTCATAAATAAACCGTCACGGGTATAGAAAATTTTACCTCAAACAGATAACACCTCTAATTTATGCTTTGGAAACGAAAAACGTTAGTTTGTAAGACAAAGTTGAGGAACCCAATTTTTTGGCAAACTTAGCTTGTTATCTGAAAGTTTACGGCCAAGATTGAGAGTCGTTCTGTTATTTTATCAACATATTCAATGGTCAACGAGCACGGTATTATGAAACTGGAAAATATCTATTTTTAGTTGCGGGTATTTGCTTTTGTCACAGTACCGGGAAAAGTTGTATGACCACTATTGTATTTATGATTTTTTTGTGAATTTTGATTTATGATTTTATTGTTTATTTGTATGACAGCTTGTGACTGTATGTTTTGCTCGATGACTTTATGTTTAGCTTTCTATGTACTTTATTGATTTAAATATATTTTAGTCACGTTTCTCCTTATAATGCATTTTTTCAAAATTAACTAACATTGTAAAATATTTAAAATACAAGACTACTAGAATAAAGTAGAAAGAATCTTGTGCTAGAAAGTTATTTTAATAATTTATAATAGCACATACAAGTATATATGTAGTTCAACGTTTGCAAAAAATATTGTTTTAGAAATTTTGATCAAAATCAATAGGTACATAATTTTTATATGCTTATAATTATAACCTAGTTTTTTCAGCTTCACGTTGCATTTCGCATTAAGCATGGTCGACAGAAGGTAGTAAGGTAAGAGGAACAGAATGTCTTAACACTAGGTTCCCTCTGCCTACCCTTGTATGTGGGATACAGCGTGAAACTGATTTATTATCTTGTATAAAAATATGACAAATCTTATTTTTTCAGGTAAATTAACAAAAAACACCCACAAAAACACAAAAATATTTAACATTTACCTGAAACACGTTACATATTACGATTAAAAATAGAAAAGACCGCACACAAATAATATATTTGTCTTACAAAGTTGTTTCTATCGGAAAAGTCATTTGGCCGTTGTTTACGTAAAGCGTCAAAACAGAAAGCTGTTATCGGAATGCCTATCGGCGATATAAATCAATGGTAATCTTGTTTGGCAGACGGAATGGAATGAGTTTTATTTTTTTTATATAAAAATAACTAGGTATTTCAAACTTGGACCTTAAAATTTTCTTTTACACGCCTAATTTGGTGTTTGAATATTAGTTTTTGAGTCCTTGTGGTTTGCTCACACATCTCTCACGTTTTGCGGTACAGAATATAGTGAATTTAGGCTAATCGTGACATAGGGGCGTATGTGAGGCTGTGAACGTGGCAGGTTTTGAGTTCGATTACCACTCGAGGAAATTGAATATTTAATATTTTCATTCCTTTGCTCTGGTGATAGATATAGAGCAGCGTTAAGTTGCGTCACCCATCCCTCAATATTTAGAGAATTTGGCGGAAAGGAGTGTCTTAACGGGAGGCTCCCTCTTCCCACCCTGCTATATACGGCATGAAGCTGAAAAAATATATAACAACATTTTTAAATTTTCATCAATTATCAAAATACATAATATAGAGAATCTAACACTACTCTACATTTTAAACAAATTAACAGAGTAACACATAAATACATATTACAAATTACATACTTAAGGAGTCCATCGCTGCGCAGCGGCACGGCGGTGTATGCACAAAGTCAATGGGCTCGATTCCCACTCGTAGGAATGAATTACTTTCA
Source organism: Heliconius erato x Heliconius himera (assembly GCA_013421005.1). Classification (NCBI taxonomy): domain Eukaryota; kingdom Metazoa; phylum Arthropoda; class Insecta; order Lepidoptera; family Nymphalidae; genus Heliconius; species Heliconius erato x Heliconius himera. The sequence continues at coordinate 29,353 of JAATLQ010035774.1, read as the reverse complement.
TTTCCTCGCTCTAGTAAAAATACAAAAATTGGCGAAAAAAATTAGGCCTCCCAAATCTTCCAATAATTGGGCGGAAAGAGGGAAGCGGAGTATAGCGAAAAAACCTTATACATTATATAAAAAAACAACAACATTATATAAATATTGATTTTTTTTAAACAAAATGTTGTTTACAAACAAAAAAAAATGTTGTTTCAAAATGTTGTTTGTAGTCACACTGTGCTAATGAGCACAGTGTGACTTTAAACGCGACTGGTTGAATTTATATTTCCATTTCTTCGCTCTGGTGTCGAGACAAAGCGCGGCGTTGAGTTCCGCCACTCAGTATGCAACGCCTCCAGAATTCGGCGGAAAGTGGTAAACGGAGTGTCTTAATACTAGGTTCTCCCTGCCTACCCTGTTGTGTGTGGGATACAGCGTAAAGCTAAACTATAGTATGATTTAAAAACGAAACATTTTACATAAATCGTGAGTATCGACGATGTATTTGAACAAATGAAGTGTAAAAAATATTCATAGAAAAATATCCGTTGCAAGCCTACGTCTTGAATAAGTAGGCTTATACTATAATTATATTCTACTTCAATATAGAGTTTTACGGTACATTTGTTCATGAACGTAATTTTACGGCAAAATAATCATTTTTGAATCGTGTGTGGTTATGTGCCGATAAGCAATATTATAAACATTATATATTTTACACGTACACATTTTCCTACTCATTTGAGATATAACGATGTTTTTGCGATGTCACGTCACAAATCTTTGATACTATTATTTTTTCTTATTTTTTTTATTTGTTTGTTGTAAGTGTCATTAAGGATATCTGAGGATTTAACTAATAAACACCTTACACATAGCAAGATGATCTAAGAGAATCTCAGAACTCATTGTTAAGAAAACCAAATTAAAATATTTCCGTCTACCCTCTTTCTGCCGTGTTCTCAAATTATTGTGTGCTGAATGGCGTAATTTAACGCCGCGCTTTTCCCTGTTACCAAAGCGAGAACATAAAGAAATTAAATACATAATTTCTCCGAGTTGGAATACAACCTATAGCCATCGTGTTTACAGTAATACACCTGTGCCCGTGCACCATGATAGCCTCAAATAACAGATATTTTTATCTGATTGATTATAGACACATTTTTATTTTAAAAACAGAGGCCATATGTGACGCAGGGGGTTGAGTTCCGCCACTCAACACGCAATGCTTCCAAAACTCGGCGGAAAGTGGGGAAAGGAGTGTCTTAACACTGCTGTGTGCGGGATACAGCGTGAAGCTGAAAAAAAAACTTTAATATCCTCAAATGGACATCGAACGCACAACCGACGCGCTTACAGTCGCACTCTTGTGCCCCTGCATCACAACGGCCTCAACTCACTCCTCCTCCTCATTCAACATTCATTTATAACTACAACAAACAGATTTATGCATACAGAAGTGACAATAAACACAAGTAGGCACATCAGACCTCATATAATGTATGCTGTCGACAATCCTGACGCGAGGGCGACTCTATTACTCACGAGGCATAGAATTTATGAACCGAATAATACCACACCGTAAGATATTGGATACGTGATGTAAATATCTCTCAATGTACTGTCTTATATCAAATAATAATAAAGTGATACGTATATAGTATAGAGAAGATTTTCTTGGAATTGTATGTGATATAGGAAACATTATATATGTAGATATATTGAATATGAAATCAAAGAAAAAAAATATAATCTTAGTTCACGCCATTCTCCATTTTCTTTAATTATGGAGGGTAGCAAAATTTTATTTATATATCTACCTTAGCATAAGGTACCCCCAAAAATTTGAGATTATTATTTATGAAAGTCACTCAAAAAATAATGTTTTTTTTTAAAGTAAATGTGCTATCAACCACTGGTTTCCTAGATAAAGTTTATATTACAAGTTGTATAATAGAAACTGTTTTTCTTTCTTTATATAGCATTTTTAGAGCCATTATATCATATCTTTATATAAAGAAAAAGTAAATATCTGGTTAACGTACAGCACTAAATATAATGAGGCCGGTCGTGGCGCAGCGGCACGAGGTGTGACTGCAAAACCGACTGGCTGTGGGATCGATCCCCATTCGAGGAGATGAAATATTTACTTAAATTTATATTTCCATTTCTTCGCTCTGGTGTCGAGGTTAAGCGCGGCGTTGAGTTCTGCCACTCAACACGCAATGCCTCCAGAATTCGGCAGAAAGTGGGGAACGGATTGTCTTAACACTAGGTCCCCTCTGCCTACCCTGCTGTGTGCGGGATACAGCGTGAAGCTAATTTAATTTAGTTTTCTTTTTACTAAATATAATATTTAATTGATCAATATAGTACTATTATTATGAATGTTATATTGATGCATCTATATATTTTTTTTCACGCTGTATCTGTATATATAAAAGGTAAATCATTTCTGTGATTTAATTAAAATGGAAAAAAGTACACTACAGTAAATTCTGGATATACAGTTTAAGTGTGATATTTCGAGTATTTGTATTAGTTTTCTTTATTATTGTATTCTGGACTATTATTATAGAGTCGGACAACATGAAAGATCAAGTCGTATTACTATGCAAATTGGAATTCCGTATACACAAGTCAATGTTGCCGAATACGATGTTATGACTAATCGATTGCACTTTGCCCCACTGCCACTTTGTATTTGCGTAGAATATATATTTTGTGACATTTGTCTACAATATAAGAAACGTAAATTAATTATATATATTGCTATAGATGTATCATCTCTTCACTTTGGTACCAAGGCAAAGCGCGGCGTTGAGTTCCGCCACTCACAACGCAATGCTTCGAAAATTCGGGGAAAAGTAGGGAACAGATTGTTATAACTAAGGTTCTAACTAGGTTTCAGATTCTTTCTGACTATATGTGGAATACAGCGTGAAGCTGAATCTGAATCATACATATTCAATACGATATTGTGTGAGTATTTTGTTTGTCCCGAAAAAGTTTAAAATGTAATGCAAATTTTATTTTATAAAATTCAATTCTGTAAAAGCAAATATTTAAGCAAGTTGAAATGCGGTATTAGTACGACCCCAGACACTGTGTACTCTGCGTACCAGGCGAGGTATTCTTTCTTCTTACTAAAATTCTTAGCATTTCATGGAACGCTAAGAAGTCTCTTTTATATAGAAAAAATATCTATACTCTATTCACTATGGCATGAGACAAAATGTAAACAAGCAAATTCTGTTTCTCAAACTTTTACGCCTTTTTTTTATATCTATTTAATTTATTTGTGCACAAATTTTACTAAAAGGTACCTAACTATGAAGGTAATAAAACTAAATATATCTATTATTCAATTATTTATTAGAATTTGGAGGATTCCGAGGAACGGAACGAACTATCACTTACATTAATGACGAAACGGTTCACCATATTATATATATGATATGTTATTTTTTTATTATATGATATTTTTTTGCACCTGCACCTTTGCCAAGCTTCTACTGTTGTAATTTTTTATAAAAAAGACAACAAAAAATACAACAAAATCACGAAAATTCAATGAAAATAACTGAAGGTGGCGAATATAATCCAACGAATAGCAAAATATTTTAATATAAAATGTTTGCTTGTCATAATTACAGTAGTCATGATTACAGTATGTAATTTATTTTTACTATTAAAACATGTGTCAAGTTTGAGAAGAAGTTTGCCTTTGGGTGGTTTTACATATCAAGTATTTATAAAATATTATTAGAAGTGGAGAAAATAATTTAAAGTATTTAGTACCATAAGGGGTGCTATTCACGCCGTTTTTAATATTTTAAATTTTTTTATTAAAATGTTCCTATCTTTAAATAAAAATAATATCTTTATTTTTTTATTTATTGTATTCGTTTCTTTTACGTATTTCTTTGCGTATTCGTTTCTTTTAAGATAATTACTTCTTTTTTAAAATATATATTCAATTATAAAAACTACTTGGATATCGATCCAGAAATTTAAATAGTAATTTTATTATAATGAAATTAGTTTTTTTGTCACAGAACACAGCCTTTAAAATATTAAAAATGTATATCTTTTCTATAGTACAAATCAATGTGACATACGTATTGCATTTATTTTACCTTTCCCTAAGTGTATTTCAGAATTTATTAACGAAAATAGTTGGATATTGTAGTATAAAAAAATGGAGATTTTTGTAAATATTTTTTTCCTGCTTTACCGGTTTTCTATTTCTATAATAAGATAATATTATTTACAATGCTATCTTTCATTCATTTCATATATTACTTCCATAAATCCATAGATAAATATTTTTTAAAATTAATATATAATAGTAACTACATCAACCGTGACACCTAAACAACCTTTTTTGACGTGTTTACCTTTTATCTCATGCCTTCGTGAATAGAGTATAATGACATATAACTCTCCAGATTCAGTCAGTCTATAAAATAAGCTTATACAATTTAGATATAGTATACTATATATTATTATATTTAAGAGTTTTATTTTTCTTATTATTTGTTCAGATGCAATATAAAACTTTTAGCTATAGTTTAAAAATTAAGGACGACATACCTTTACTGAGAACACACAAACAATATCGTAGGTGGAGCTCTAATTCATAAATATTTAGGACAGCCTGAAGCTAGCCTTGTAAAATTATTTTGTGATATCAACTTTAAAGGATGGCATTTTCAAGTTAGTAGGGCACAATGTGACAAAGCATTGTGTACGTACAATATTCCAAAAGGCGTTATCTCTTAAGATAACCTACGTCATTTCTACATCATGTATGCCAGAGACACAAAAGTTTGAAATGTGTCTTGTTATTTCAGTAAATGAATGTGATAATGAAAATAGGCGTTGTGTGGTTATGTAAATTTCATAATATATATTGTAAGTTAAATCTTTATATATTCTTCAAAAGTGTGTGTAATGTAACGTGAAATAAAAATATAATGTATGTATATTATATTTATTTGATAACGTGTAGGATGTAGTTGCGGAGCGGCACATAGTGCAACTGCAAGCGCGACGACTGTGGCTTCAATTCTAATTCGGGGCAATGAACTATATTCATTTTCTTGATCTAATAACAAGACAAAAGGAATCATTGTTTCGTCACTCAATATGCAATGTTTCGAAAATTAGACGAAAACTAGGAAAGGCAAAAAAGAAAGGTTCTAGGAACATTCTTCTATATAAAAGATACCGCTAAAAAAATTAAAATGCGTCATGGTGGCTTATAATATAATTGGTTTATAATATCAACAAAATCATAGAATACAAAAAGAAAATATAAAACGCAACATCAAAAGGCAGAGTTGACTTTTTATGTGATTCTAAATCCCCGTTGCGCGACTCGCTATTAAATGAGCCAACCAAATTAAATTCCCCCGTTACAAGTGCTGAGACACTTTAACCTCTTGACATAACCCGAGTAAAAGATTATTCCTTTTGAAAAATATAATACAGAAGTTCTCATTAAATTACTTATATACTAACTTTTTCACAGCTCTATTCACGTTCGGACTGAATAAAAGTTAAGCTGTCTTCAAAAGGCAGTGTGTGCCACGTTTTCTGTACAGTATATACTAATGACATTATCGACCATTTCGAGTCAAATGTCAAGTATATTTTTAATTTTATGTATAACTAACTAACTGGTGTTTTATGCAATTTTGCTTGGAATTTGAATTTGAGGTGGTGGAAAACTGTATTAAATAATATAGATTTTCATTATATTAGATGAAGTATATGATAGAAACATATATATTTTTTAAATATTTAATCCATCTCAAATTTCTTACAGAGCTTTATATAAAATCGATACCTCATATAAAATTATAATTGCTATCGTTATCTCTTTGTTTTTGTTGTTGTTTAATTAAAGAATAACCCGGTTAAGGTGAGTCGGACTCACCACCGAGGCGTCCGTACCAATTTCAGGATGGTAGGTCAATGAAATGTACAGTTTATAAAAGTTAACAAATTTAAGTTTGCGCAAATGGGCACTGATTTTATATGAAGTCAATTATAAATATTAGATTTTAATGATTTTTATCTCGAATAACATTAAATTTTCACATTTCGGATTTTTTTCTTTATTTACATGGTAAGATTTCACTTCGTGCTAAATTTCATAACTGTAAGTCCACGGGAACCTATCCTACAACCTTCTAGGTTTACCTTCCTACCCTTTAACCTCCTTCCTATCCTTTAACTTTCTAGGTTTTGAGTATGCGTAACTTCCGTAACTTTTGATTGTGTTGACGTAGAAGTATGTTTTTTTTCTATGCTCTCTTTTGATATATTTGAATAATTATTTATTAATTTCAGCTTGATATCTCCACACGATCTTGAGATAAATGTTCTTGAGGACAGACGGACGGAGTTCTGTTTTTTACCATTTGGGATACGGAACCCTAAAATTTAATATATTTTCATAATATGCTGAGGATTAACGCATTCTTATATTTTTTAAAACATAACACAAAAAACACACTTCCTCAAGTAATGCAACAGAATATAATACCAAATACTATTACTTACTATAATTAATATACAAAAGTATAAAACTAGTAACTTTTTACCTGATTACGTTTATTTAAACTGAAAAATAAAAATAAATGCAACACTAAAAGCAAAAAATATATTCTACATTAAATTTCATTTGTTAATACGCAAATAATAATAATTTACCCAGTAATCAAGACTTTGACTAATCTCTAAGTATTATCGTTCACCAAAGCCGGAACCCTTCCTCATAAAGCTTAACCTACGAAATTGGGAAACGTATATTGCTTTTCAGATCGACTCTACATTTCAAGGGGAGGTACAGACAGAATTTTCAATTATCTACACTGTGAATGATATACGGAAAAACTCTAAAAGTGCGCTGCGAACGACCTCAATTTTTGTCAGAAATGCACATAGAAAAAAAAAACATCAATGTCAACGGTCGGGACGAGAGAGTAATTAGATTCCAACACGTTGTACTAGCATATAAAACTTGCCACAGGCGTAGAGTTAGCGTTTTACAACTGATAAAGCCAATGAATGCAGGTCATCACGCAATAGCATTTTTGTGTGGTATACTTAAAAGAAGGAACATATATTTTCATAGCTTCACTGTGAATACCACAGGACTGACAGAGGGAACCTGGGAACCTAGTGATAGGACACTCCATTTCTATTAATATTAAAAAGATAAGGTGGTGGGATTATCCGTCGTGTCGAGAAGCTGAACTCAACGCCGCGCTTTGGCTCTTTACCAGAACGCGGATATAAAAATAGAAAGGTAAATAACTGTTATGTTTTTATGCATATACTTTCTTCCAGATGCATTTTGTCAAATAAACTCAAAGTATTATCAACAAATATCAAATAATTAAATAATAAATAATTAACAATACCGGTAAGAATGAAGAAGAACGTGCTCAGCTGGTTTGGGCACGTCGAACGAATGAGTGATGAAAGAATGGCTAGAAGATTTAGATGGAAAAGTGAGTGGTAAGAGAGGTAGGGGCTCCGTTTTCTCTGACTACCCCGCTAGGGCAATACAATACAGCGTTATTGTTGTTAGCGGCGTTGAGTTGCGCCGCACGACCCGCAATATCTCAAATTCGGTAAAGAGCAGGAAAAACTTGTAACTAATAATTTTCTTAATAAGAAAGTTTTACACAAACCACTTGCAAAATAAATAATTTAACAAAATTGAATTTTGCAGATCAATAAACCAGCGACAACAGTACGGACGAAGTAATTACGATTACAAAAGAGTAGTTACGGTTAAAATGTTTCACTTGCGTAAAAGCCTACTGTGAGTTTTATTTTCACTCGCTGTGGTAATATTAATTTTGTTTACAGAATATTTTAAACTGTTTTATTTATATTATTTATATATACATAATTTTTATATAAATACATGAGTTTAATATATTTGTTGATTTTTCGACTGCAGAAAAGCCCAAAAAGGAGGGTTATGTTTTTAGCGCAAATGTAATTTTGACCTCTTTTAAGGCTATTATTTTTTAGGATTTAACTACAAATGAATAATTTTGATATTTTTTTCCTGAACTAGTACTACCTATAGATGCTAACTGCCAAATTTCTTAATTCTAGGATAACTGGGAGTACCCTATTATTGTTGATTCTCTTTATAGTGTCGAGATACACGTTTTTTGCGATATAAACGTCTTTTTTTTAAGTAAATGCATAAATATTTGTTTCTCAGGAAAACATGAGGCCGTAGATATGAGCATATCGTCTGAATTTTATTTGGGATAAAGGCTCTTGACAATCAGACATACCGACAGACAGACAGACGGACAACAAAGTGATTTTATAAGAGTTCCTTTTTTATTTTTCCTTAAAAGTCACGGAACTCTAAAAAGCTGCTGAAGCGTCCTACTCGCATAGCAATGTAGCCAGAGCCAGGATTAAGACACTACGTTCTTTATTTTCCGCAAAATTTCTGAAATATTGTGTATTTTCAGTGGCAGAACACTTCGTAACACTAGGTTCCTTCTGCCTACATAGGAGAAAGCATGAAGCTGTTTTAATTTTAACAAGAAAATGTGAAAATTTAGCTTTATATTTTAATTACAAGGTTGTTTCATAAGATTATGCGAAGTGGAATCCATCATACCATATTGAATCTTAGAAAGCCGCGAACATACAAATTAAGCGCTCCTATTAATATGTATGCTGATATATTATTAAATATAAGTAAACTGACAATGTGTATTACAACATGATATTGTCTTGATATAGTGGAGCTAGTTAATATTATTTTTTTTATATAAAAGTTTTGACAAAATTTAATAAATTATACTTAGGTTATATTATAATTGCAATTTAAAAATATGTTATACTTTTTGCACCGCTCTGCGATCTTGTTTCATTTTTTTTTTATTTAATTTATTTATTTTTTACATTTTAAATACATGTATAATCCTGTATTGTTGGTTGCCTGTAAGAGATCGCTCTTAACAATAAGGCCGCCATTGCACATTGATCTTATGTACTTGTAAATCAAATATATAATCCAATTGTAAACGTGCAATAAAGTGTTATTATTATTATTATATTTCAGATAGATGTTGAGGTCAATTGCGCCAACCAATGACATGCATCATACATAAAGTTAAAACCGACCAAGTGTAAGTCGATCTGGCACACGACATGTTCCGTACCATTTTCTATAAAAACGGCAAAATAATCACGTTTGTTGTATGGGAGTCCACTTCAATATTTGTATTATTCTCTGTTTTAGTATTTATTGCTATAGCGGCATTGTCTGTGAAAATTTCAACAGTCTACCTACCCTTTAGGTACCCTTTAGGTTTGGAACCGTTAACATAGGGGATCAAGAGCAGTATTCAAAATTCTGTAGAAGTGTAGAGTACTTTATGAGTCCTCTTTGGCATTGATTTTAGTAAAGTGATTTCTACTACCAATTGGTTATTATGAATATAAAAAAATATGCAAAAAAATGGTCAACACACAAAAATATAAAGAAGGAATAAATTAAAAATATGGCTCTACATAAGCAAAATAATGTCAGTATTATTTATTAGTGGCTTGAAAGAGATTTATTTTATACATGCATTATACATATACCTACTATAATGAATCACAAACAAAAGAATTTGCCATTTTTTCCTTAACCTAATGGAAACTCTTGAAGAGACCTCTTAAGTCACATCTCTAACAAGGATATAAAAACAATGATCTCAAATTTATTTTATTCGACATTAAGCTAAGAAATCCATTTAGACTAAGCAGTGGTATTTTTTTTCTTTTAAGTATTTTTTAAAATAATAGGTCAATGCCGTCGAGGCGCAATTGTCAGCATCTTACTATAAGCGTGACAGTTGTGGGTTCTATTCCCATTTGGGGCAATGAATTATTTTCGTAACAAATGCATTGTCTTGAAAATTAAACGAACAGTGGGACACGGAATATTTTACATTAGGTTCTTTTTTTCTTTACTAGATGTTCTTTGCCTAACCTACAGACAGGTTAGGTAAAGAACATCTAGTAAAGAAAAAAAGAACCTAATAAACCCCTTTTAAGGAAAAAAGGAACTATTAAAAGATTACTATGTTGTCCGTCTGTCAAGTCTATCTGTATCTGTCTGTCAAGAGCTTTTATCTCAGAAATATTAAAGACGATATCTTTTTCGACAAGTTGAAATTTGAACCATATACTCATATCAACGATACTGGATTTCCTAAAAAAATATACTTCTGCATTTCTTAATAAAAAAGACCGTTTATATCGCAAAAAAAACGCGTATTTCGACACTATAAAGGGAATCAAAATTAACAGGGCACTTCCAGTTGACGTAGAATTATGATATTTTGCAGTTAGTATCTACATTTAGTTAGTACTAGTTCTGGTAAAAATCTGAAAACTGTACATTTGTGGTTTAAACCTAAAAAATAATAGTCTTAAAAGGGGGCAAAAATTGATATTATAGCCACAAGTTCAAGTGAGGCATCAGATGAAAGCGATCTAGCTAAGCTAAGCTTGAATTTCAAAACAGCTCGAGTCCTCCAATTTTTGTACGGAGCCCTCAATCTATAATAATTTGTCTGTCTTATTCTTTTTTCTTTCTTTTTAAAAGTACTCAACTTAATTAATATACAGTCGAATTTTACTACTACTACTCATAGTAAAAGTAAATTATTTAAATTTCATCACATTAAAACGAGGCCAGTAGTGGCGCAGCGGCACCAAGTGTGACTGTAAAATCGACTGGTTGTGGGTTCGATTCCCACTCGAGGAGATGAAATATTTACTTGAATTTATGTTTCCATTTCTTCACTCTGGTGTCAAGGTTAAGCGCGGCGTTGAGTTCTGCCACTCAACACACAATGCCTCCAGAATTCGGCAAAAAGTGAGGAACGGAGTGTCTTAACACTAGGTTCCCCCTGCCTGCTCTACTGTGTGCGGGATACAGCGTGAAGCTGATGAAACAGTGTAGTTATATATTGTCAAAATTGTCCTATTGTCAAAACACTTCATTCTCTATTTTCCACCGAATTTTCAAGATATTCCGCTTTATATTTCAGAACAGGACAGTGAAAATAATTTATTCCGCCGAATGGACTACGAGCCTTCAATGAAATTTCCACAAAATAATTATATTATTCTATAATTATTCAAATATAACATGTTGAAGTCTATTTCGATAACATACTTAATATTCTGAACGCTGAACTTATTTTGTCGTTACCCTTTCAAATCAACAAGTTCACATTAATATTATGAAACAATTTATTCGCTTTACGTGTTCAGATTGCCAAATGTTTTGGTAATTTTATAACTATTTGACGATTGACATCTATCTAATTTTCTTTCAAATTGATGTTATAAATGAAATAATTCAATATTTACCTTTCAACATGTATTGATCTATATTTGTTATTACGTACGTCGTTATTTTGTTTCAAAATTGTTTTTTTTTTTTATGTTGTATAGTAAGGTAGGCAAAGGGAAACTGGTTCAAATTCGGCGCCAAACTTTATTCAGTCTGTACTTTATCTTATTATCCGAGTGAGAAAATGACAATAATTAATTACCCCTGGTGAACCCATAACCATTGTATTTACAGTCAAACGCTAAGCCGCTACGCCACGATGTACTCTAGTTTCGTTCCCATAATAAATATTCTATATGTATTATTTACATATATCAGTTTGGATACTTGATATGGGGAATAAGTTGTACATAAAAAGTTATCTTATATCGACGTGACGTCACGGAAAGCTATTGTAACGATGCGACAAGGAAAATGCTCAGAACATAACCATGATTCCGATTTTTGTATTGGATTTCAAATATATATTATACGTACTAGCGGCCCCCGCACGGCTTCGCCTATTTCTTTTTTATTTAATATTATTTAAAATTATTTAGGGAAAATTGATTGATTTTTTATATATATACATTTAATAAGTATATTAAATATTTATAAAATATTCGGGATGTTGTTTGATTTTACTCGTACAAATTGTTAAATAGAGAATTAGCTTTTAATCTAATGTAATCTCCCCTACCTCCCTACCTCCTCTACCTCCCTTACCACTCACTTTTCCGTCATAAATCTTTTTTTTACACTCATTCGTTCAACGTGGCCTAACCAGCTGAACACATTCTTCTTCATTCCCACCGTGACATCCTCGCTAGTACCTGCTATTCTTTGTTACTCACCATTGCGGATTTGCTCAGCTTAACTGAGTCCGCATATCCTACTGAAGAGATCATATCTCCACAGCATACACCTTCCTTTAATTTTTCTTCTTTAGTACCCACGTGTCGCTGCCGTATAAGCGAAAGCGTCGGCACTAACATTGCATTATGTACGGCCAAACGTGCAGCTTTGCTACCGTTTCACCGTCTCATCAACAGCAATATACCTTTCCGCATCCATCTTGTACTGAACATACTTCCCAAGTATACCACTTCATTCACTTTCAAACACCAGAACTTTTGTTTTACTCGCATTCAGTCTTAGACCATTATTTTCACACCCTTTTTTCAGAGTGGTGACCAATGCCTGCAACTCACATTCTGATAATGCAATAAGCACTGCATTATCTGCGTACAGCAGGCAACTTATGCTCAAGTGACCAACTTTTACTCCCATGTCACTTTATTTTACTCCTTGGAGTCCCCTTTAAAATATTTATTTTATACTTATGCTACTATACTAGGCACACGGGCACCCAATATGGGAATTTTGCTATAAAAAGTAGCCTCTACATTGCTCCATAATCCCCTTTATCGGTCAGTAAAAGCCTGAACAAACAAAAAGACAAACAGATACTTTTGTTTGAATTGCTTGCTTATGTTTTCACAGACAAATATTTTAATTTTATTTACACTATGTAATAGATCTGTGGATTTTTTTTATTATTTGTATTTTTTTTACTATAATAAGTCTATTACACGATCTATCTGTCAATTCATGCTGCTAAGCTGAAAAAGTTTAAAATTGCTTTTTTATAATAAGTTATCTCTTTTTTAGCTCATCACTATATCCCGCGAAGCCTGGAAACGTAGTGTTAAGACACTCTGTTTTTACTGAGACATTTCCAGCCCTCACTTGCCGCTAAATTCTGTAAGCATTGCCTATTGAGAGGTGATCTTTTGGTCTTACCCAACGCTGGACTGCGGCTATCGAAAGCAAGGGACAAGGACTGGCAATTAGTTGGGACATGGCTAAGGTCTTCAATCGAGTGTGGCATGGAGCGCTCCTTGCTAACACTTCTATCCTTTGGACTTCCCGAGAATTTATGCAAGTGGATCTCCAGCTCTCTAACTGGGTGCAGCATCAAGGACGCTGTCGACAGTTTTTGCTCGTAATACATGCTCTTGAACGCCGGTGTCCCCCAAAGCTGTGTGCTGTCCCGTACGCTATTCTTTCGTATATCAATGACATGTGACTCTCTGACTCCTCACTATGACTTCTCTACAGCATTTATTATGGGGAGTGTTCTAAATCATTGTTTGACCTGTTATCTACCTAGTTTCCACTTAAAGTTTTGCTTACTTTACTTTACGTGAGGTACGAAGTTGAAAAACCTATTAAATCACATAAAAATATACAAACAAAATATCCTTACATTTTCATTTTCCAATAAAACTAAAGCCGATATTCCATTCACAACTCGCACTAGGTTAGTTCACGTAATATGAATATACAGGGGACCTAAGCTGCAGCTGCGCCGGAAAGCCCGTAGACGTGTGCTCATGTTTTATGCACGTCTTAAGGATATAGCTTGTTGTCGACTTCCACGGAGAAATGAAGATCATTATTTCTATGTTAAAATTTTTAATATATCGTATTATGCAATTAATAGTGAATGGGGTATGGAGTGTCTTAACACTAGATTTCCTATAATAATCAATAGCAGAAAGTATTACTAAAAACTATAAAGTGCAAGAATTTGAAAATAATACAGCCTAAAGTTGTATGTGACACACATAAGATACATTTTAAGTATCCTAGGAAACTCTGGCCGCAATTGAGTTTAATAGTAAATTATTTATTCAATTCAAAGCAGTAGTCATTGAGATTAGCGCATTCAAACAAACTATTGAGTTTTATTATATTTATAAAGTATTTTGTTTTAATTTCACTCTGTCAGCATGCTGAATGAAGAAATCTAATACTTAACTTAGTCTTACGAGCTGGAGGACATATCCTGCTGACAATTTATTTACATTTAAATTGAGTTTTTATATGTAGAACCTAAGATTATTTAAATTATATTTACTGTTTATGTTCATGAATACTGCATAAAATAAAACTTTTTTTATCAGTGTGCACATAATATGGCTTTTGCCAACACAATTTAAGATAACTGCACGCCAAATCCTATCAGAATTGGCACAGGGATTAAATCTACTTATTTTTAACTATAAAAATAGTTGCTTTTTATAGCTTATAGTATAAAATTAAAGTAAGTAAAGTAAATATAAGTCTAGCCGAAAAATGTAGGGACAAAATTGGAAGGCACAATATTATCAGCTCATTTTTTGCCATTGTGTGATACAATGATTCACCGCCAGCTGATAAATCCAAAACCTGTTTCAGTATAAATCGTGATCGGCGTACAAAGTGAGGAAATATCTTGTTTTGTTTCGAAGTTTTTAGCAAATATTAGAAAAAGCAGTTTTAAAATGTATATATCAGGATCTTTCTTATGGTTATTATAAGCATATACATATGTTTATAATACAATATTTACGGTTATATATTATTCACAAAAAAAATACATACTGGGCCTCTTTTGAGCAGTTTCATAGAAGCTAAGCATTATAAGCTAGGTATTACAACTAACTATAAATAGATATAGAAAAATGTATGTTTATTTTTATTATACTCAATTGCATTTCGCATCACAAAACATTTCCCCAAGTGATATGAACAACTATCAAGTAGAATATTTTCGCATGTCACCGCAGCTTTTGCTTTATCCAGCATACAGTAGGGCAGGAAGAGAAATACTAATATAAAGCAACTCTATTCTTCACTATTCATCCGAATTCGAGACATTGCAAAAATCATTGACGAGTGAGAATAGAACCTACAACCATCTCGCTTACAGCCAAATCCTCCACTGCGTCACAACGGCCCCAATATACATAGAAATAATAATTTCACATCATATCATAACGTTGTCACAGAGAAGAAGAGCGGTGAATTTATTCATAGTCCCGTTTTGTTCGTTATCCGTAAGGTGGAAATTGAGTGTCACTCGCTGCAGGATCGTTACGAACGCGGAAATCGGAACATCAATACGTAGAGCTAAATGGTAATTTATCATACTGTAAAATTGCATTGTTGACTATTAAATAGTTTTTTTTTTCAGCTCCCACTCACAGCAGGGAAGGCAGAGGGAACCTAGTTATACGAAACTCTGTTCCCCATTTTCGGCCATTCAGTGGCGGATTTCAACGCCGCCTTTTACCGCCTCGACACCAGAGCCAAGAAATGAAAATATAAATTTAAATAAATATTTCATCTCCTCGAGTGGGGATCGAACCCACGACCACGACTGCGCCACGACCGGCCTCTAATTATATTGTTCTACGCATCGCTATTACAAGAAACAATGTTATATCCCAAATTCCATAATCCCACTTAATTCCTTATAATATGATCAGTAACAGAATTTTGTTAAAATACTTAAAAAGTATGAACACGAAAAAATCTCATTATTAAAATTTCATAACTTCTTAAGCCCATCCAGTGATCGTACCTATTTAATTAAAACGAAGATTTATAAAATATCTCCTTAAGTAATAATTAATGCCTAATATTTCATCAGATCAGGTTGCGGATGTACGACAGATGTCCAGAGGTTTAATTTAAAAGTACATTTGTTCCGGTTACTTTAAAATTTGTTCAAGAATTATCTTTTGTTAGAAAAATACCGTGTAATATCTGTCTTAATTGATTTTAAAATTAATTAAGACAAGAAGTCAATATATTTAACTTTTTTTTAGCTTCACGCTTCACACTGTATCCCGCACACATCACGGTAAGTAGAGGGAACCTAGTGTAAGACACTCCGTTTCCCACTTTCTGCCGAATTCTGGAGGCATAGCGTGTTAAGTGGCAGAACTCAACGCCAGACACACAAAACGACGACAACGACGAAGACAACGAAGACATGGAAATATAAATTTAAGTAAATATTTCATCTCTTAGACTGGGGATCGAACCCACAACTAGCCACGACTGGCCTCAGATATATCTCTATCTCTATATCTTATAAAATAAGAACGCATTTCGTCTCTGTCTGGCCTTTCTAAGCGATCTTCTTCTAAACCACCCAACGGATTTTGATGCGGTTTTTACCATTAGGTAGAGTATTTCTCAGGGAAGGTTTATATATAGTTTATTATATGTATATTTTATAGTAATTTGACATAAATATGATAAATGTGCATAAAGTCCTACCCGTTGAGACACTTTCACGCATGCGCTGCCTTAATGGTAAGTCTTACATGAAAATAATATACTAGAGTATTATTCCTCTTAATAAGATCTACAAAAAAGTCAGCGACAGCATATTTGTATCTACTAAGGATAACATACAGTAAGCATATTTCTGTCTAAAAATAGTAATTTAAATATATTTTTTATTGTGAGGGATGTTTGTCGATAATAGTATCAATCCTTATCCTTTTAAATAGTTTATTAATTTTCTACGTTAAACGAAGATAAAATTTGTCCTTTACACTAATTTGAAATTACGAATAGTTTTAGAGAAAAACGCATTTAATTGTTGACACATCACGCCGGCTATAAACCGCAGTTTTGGCGCAAGTTTCATTTATTACCTTACTCTCAGCATATAAATAAGTATATTATTTACGTTGGCCATTTAATGGAGATCAAAACTGTTTTTTACTGTTTTTCATTTCAATAAGTACTTTAGAAGTTGTTACAATATCAAAAAATCCTTGCTGCGAAACGGCTCGCCACACGCCATGCGTCCCCCCGCGCCCCGCGACGCGTCCGCCGCGCCCGTCTTCCCGCCTGCCTCTGTAGCGATAGATTTAGATGCGATTGTACGTATTGGATAATTAGAGTTTAATGTATTATTTCAGCGCGATATATTTAGTTTCATCTTTTTTGATTAATATAATAGTAGGTAGTCTTTTGTTTATCATTTCTTTCGTTTAAGTATCCTGTTGTTTATTTTGTTTACTCTTCTTCTGTTCTTTTATATTTTTTTTTTAGCTTTTTAAACATTTCCTTTTTTATTTAATTATGCCACAAAAAAGTCGTTCATAGGTCGTAGAACAAGAAATGCAAATAAAAATCGTTTAAGTCTTACTAATGAAAGCGTAGAAGAGACGGAAATTAGACGGTAATTTAAATATATTTTCTTATTGTAAGGGATGCGTGTCCATAATTATATTAATCCTTGTCCTTTTAAATAAGGCCGGCCGGTAATAAATGAGGTCGGTCGTGGCGCAGCGGCACGAGGTGTGACTGCAAAACCGACTGGTTGTGGGTTCGATCCCCACTCGAGGAGATGAAATATTTACTTAAATTGATATTTCCATTTCTTCGCTCTGGTGTCGAGGTTAAGCGCGGCGTTGAGTTCTGCCACTCAACACGCAATGCCTCCAGAATTTGGCAGAAAGTGGGGAACGGAGTGTCTTAACACTAGGTTCCCTCTGCCTACCCTACTGTGTGCGGGATACAGCGTGAAGCTAATTTAATTTATTTTATTCTTTTAAATAAGTTCTTAATTTTCTACGTTAAACAAAGATAAACTTTGCTCTTTACAATATTTCGAAATTACAAATAGTTTTAGAGAAAAGCTATATCGACTCATGTTTAACCCTTACTTTCAGTATATATATAAGTATAATAGTTACCTTTTGGCCATTTAATATAGATTAAAATGTTGTTTACTGTTTTTATTTCAATAAGTACTTTAGAAGATTAGTTTAAAATGACGGTACTAAAAAGTTCTTGCTGTGTAACGGCTCGCCGCCCACCACGCGTCCCCCCGCGCCCCGCAACCTTTTGCTTATGAAAATGAACCCGCCTGACTTCTTTCCCCCGGGCATGGAAGGAAGGCCTGGTCATCATGTTGCCCAAGGCTGGGAAGAGCCCGCAGCCTGAGGGATACCGATCTATAACCCTCCTTAGCGCGGTCGCCAAGCTGTTCGAGAAGTTATTCCTCTCACTTCTCCAGTCGCACATTCACCCACGAAGCGAGCAGTTTGGCAAGCGGGTATACCACTCTGGTTATACTACGCCGCAATAGCGATCAACCGAAAGGAGAGTGCAATAGTAGTCTTCTTCGACGTAGCGCGCGTATTCGACCGCGTTGGCACTCGGGCCTACTTCATTAAGTGCTCAGAGCCGGCACCCCCCAGCACGTCGCGCATGTCTTTGCCTCCCTGCCTCAGTGACAGGACATTTTGCGTGAGAGTTGAGAGTTCGAGGTCTAGCACCGACTAGATCGCTACCGTTGTTCCCCAGGGCAGCATTTTATCACCTGCTCTCTACGCACTATACACTGATGACATCACAACGCCCTAGCGAGTATCACTCAACGAGAAATCCTGCAGATGGTCCAGAACCTCATCCTCTGTCGAGTGACGCAGGCGCCATACTAAATGAGGAACACCACGCATCATCCCAACATAAAAATAGAAAGCCTGGAGGTATACATTGGTCGTCTCGCGTCCAACGCATTCCGCTGCGCCAATGTATCACCTGCACCTAAGGAGCAGCACTCCGTGGCATACCCGGCCGCCCGAGGTCAGACGTAAGACTACTTCCAAGGGACTTTCTATTCTCCTCCAAATCCTACTCATGAGCCTTGCATTGAACCTTGGTCGTTTAAGATGGACCTCCCTCAGGAAACCGAGGGTCTCTCCTGACTGAGTTGACCGCCTAGATGGTATTTGATAATCCTTCCAATTTCATACTGTGTCAACGCCCAAATGTCGTTTGGAGCTACAACGGAGATGGACGAGAGAATGCTTCAATTCTGCGCCTGGCTCTATAGCAAAGTTAATTTAGAAGCGATTGCACGTATTTTGGAGTTATCCAATAATTATAATGTATTTC
Organism: Heliconius erato x Heliconius himera; assembly: GCA_013421005.1. NCBI lineage: Eukaryota > Metazoa > Arthropoda > Insecta > Lepidoptera > Nymphalidae > Heliconius > Heliconius erato x Heliconius himera. The sequence goes on along the minus strand of JAATLQ010035774.1, from coordinate 10,224 downwards.
AACGCGACATATTTGGTTACATCTTTCGTTTAAGTATTTTGGGTAAGAGAATAGTAGGTAGTCTGTTGTTTATAATTTCTTTCGTTAAAGTTTTCTGTTGTTTGTGTCATTTGTTTAAGTGTGTTTTTTTAAACAATTGGAACATCCTTATTGGAACTACGAAAATGCGGGTTGCATTAAGGTTTAAATAATTTTCACATCTTAAGTGTTTTGCAAACATAGGTACATTACATGAATAATTCAGTAGTTAAAGCGGGCGAAGCCGTGAGCGGGTCGCTAGTTTAATTAATATAAATTAAAGCTCTGGTTATATTGAACCACATAAATTTGGAATACTCTGTATATTATATATTGTAGATGCCAATGATTCTTTTCATTAAAAAAAAACAAACAATACGTTCTTAAAGTAATTAATATGTAGAAATTAGGATATTATACAAACATTATATTAAGCAGCCAGAATTCTACCATCCAGAATTCGACGGAAAGTGGGGAGCGGAATGTCTTAAAACAAGGTTCCCTAACCCTAACCTACCTTACTGTGTGCGGGATAAAGCGTGAAGCGCATACAAAATATAAAAAAAATACCTACATACATCAAGAAATACCCTGCAACCATACAATAACGTTCATACATTAAAAAATAAATGACGTCATGAATAGTTGGTCCGATTAAAGTCGCCCACCGCAGGCTATTAGCGTTACACAAAGGCTGGCCGGATTTCAGAAGTGCCGGGGACCGCGTCACGGCTCGTTGGCTACTCCACTAGTAGGTTTACCTGCGGCAATTTTCTTAGGAACTTAAATGCAACGATTTAGCTTTTATAGTTTATGTTACCAAAAGTTTTTTTTTCAATATGTTAAAATTATATATCATATACTAGTATTTATTGGAGTTAGCCCCTTTTAAACTTTCTTCTAAAGAAACAACTCCATGTTTAACAATTTTTAGCTCCATGATTTCTCATGTACTTACTAAATTATGTTGGTAAACCCAATTTTTCCATAATTTTCGACAGTTTTGTATTTTAGTTACACGTGAAAAAATAAAATTTAGAATATATAACATTTATAGTAATAGTAGAAATTTAATCTATAGTAAGTTATATTTGATCGTTCACCTCTCTTACATCAATCTCTATTCTAAGAGAGCTTCTCTTATGTAACTTGATCTTTCTTTTATTACTTTAGTGCATATAGATTTGAGATTCGATATCGTTTTCAAACATCTGTTACTTGAACCCTCTTGCCCTTAATTAATATCAAAGTAGGATCAAGATTAATATAAGATCCTAAAATTACATGGATTTAAATACTCAATACTATTTTATTATGAATGAGTATTTTTTTAACTTTGACTTTGGCAAATTGGCTTCACGCTGTATCCCGCACGTGGCGTGGGTAGACCTAGTGTTAAGACACTCCGTTCCCCACTTTCCGCCGAATTCTGGAGGCATTGCGTGTTGAGTGGCGGAACTCAACGCCGCGTTTTGCCACGACACCAGAGCGTACAAACAAAAATATAAATTGAAATAAATATTTCGTTTCTTCAAGTGGGGATCGAACCCACAACCAGTTGCGTTTACGGTCACACTTTGGGCCCCTGCGCCACGGCTAGCCTCAATCATCAAAATATTGATAGTAGTTAAAATCAGATTCACGCTGTATCCCGCACACAGCAGGGTAGGTAGAGGGAACATAGTGTTAAGACACTCCATTTCATTCTGCCAAATATTGCATTGGTTGAAATTTATTATAGTTCGTCTAAAAAATAAATATACAAAGGTGGTCTAACTTTTATCAAAAAATCTAGCAGGAAGTATTTATTAAAATCCCTACATAATATTATAGAAATCAACAAAACAAATACTGTTCATTACAATAACAAGAACGTATAGCTCTACGAAAAGTTTAAATTAGTAGAATTTTCATTAAACTTCTGAAAATTCATTGTTCATTAAATATATAGAGATGTTTGGACGGAAACACGACGTCTTACAACTAAAGTTGTTTTCGCTTCAATGTTAATGAGAATCTTTGAACCGAACACAAGGTAAGGAGCTGTATTTCCCTTGTCACGGTCCGCTAATTAACACTACCGTCCGATACTTTGTGTAATATTTGTTCTATGAAACTTTTGGAGCTCAAAAACGTAGCTTTTGTATTTGTTGTATTGGAATATTTTAAACTGTCCCGGACGTGGCTGGGAAAGCAAGAGGAACCTAGGAACCTAATATTAAGATAATATATTTTCCATTAAGACACTTCCGTTCTCTACTTTCCGCCGAAAATTCTTGGGGTATTGCGTGTTGAGCGGCGGAACTCGACACGAGAACGATATGAGAATATTAAATATTTAATTTCCCCGAGTGCGAATCGATTCCACTACCGTCGCATTTACAGTCACACGCTTGTGCCCCTGCACCACGAGGACATCAAAAATATTATAAAATAACAATAATTTTGAAATAATAATCAAAGATAATGTTTAGATACATTGAGGCCATCAAATCCTAGGCACTATACAGAACTCCTCACACGACGGAACCGGCACTCGCATGGTGAACTCATGGAATGATTATTAATTTTTCTTCTTATATGACAGAATTTGTCATCGTATATAATAAAGCGCAGTATCAAGACACTATATCACCAGAATTCGAGATGCGTGTTACTAGAAGTTAAAAAAAAATGTAATTTAAATATAATCCAACTATGAATCGAACCCACAATCATCACTTTTACAAGAACATGACGATAGCCTAGCATAGATAGAATATTTAATAACTATTAAAAAAAAATCTCATTAGCACCAACCAACACGTTACGTCACGTCGTTTACACTACACTAATTACAAATCTGTCCTCGTCCTCGTTGCCTTCGTATAACGTCACAGTCCTCAGTGCAAATTGGATACCAAAACTCTAATATGATTCTCTTAATATAATAAAATATATTTCTCAATGAAAATACTTTAATGTCAAAAGTTATTTCCCACGTGACTCTCAAGCAGGATTCTAATAATTGAATTGTATCTAAAGAAAAGTATATTTTTTTTGTACTTTTTATGTCATTTTCTGTTTAAATTGTTAAAAGCTTTCGGTTTTTCTTTTATTGGATATTAATTAATTAATTTAAATTGTAAATTAGACACAAAAGTTAATAAGACAAACAAATATTAATAATAACAAATAGAAGAATACTTTTGACCTATACTTACATAAGCATACGTACAAATGTTATTTGCTTACGATAAATGTAAAGAAAAGTTATTCTCTTTCTCTAACACACTAATAGCCTAAGATCCCGCTGCAAAAATCAGTAGGTATCTATTTTTTAAATGAAACCTATTGAGGCCAGTCGTGACGCAGCGGCACGAAGTGTGACTGTAAAACCGACTGGTTGTGGATTCGATCCCCACTCGAGGAAATGAAATATTTACTTAAATTTTTATTTTCATTTCTTCGCTCTGGTGTCGAGGCTAAGCGCGGCGTTAAGTTCTGCCACTCTGTTGAGTCAGAACTTGTGCGTGTTCGTAATGCCTCCAGAATTCGGCAGAGAGTGGGGAACGGAGTGTCTTAACACTAGGTTCCCTCTGCCTACCCTCTGTGTGCGGGATACAGCGTGGAGAGGTTTAGATTTTTTATTTCTCATAAGAATACAAAATTCACTTACATGAGACAATAACATATTACACTACAATAATAATTCGTCGGGTACATTACACTAAGTTAGTATATGCTTTATTGACAAATGAAATGTAGGGTAGATATTAGAAACATTTGTACGGAATAAGATCAACTAGAAGTGCCACTTAGTAATCTTAGTTATTAGAATGGAGATGTTTTATTTACTCGTTGGTTACATTATTTACGTTTTTATTTTTTTATTTTATGATTTTATTTTAGTATTTCTTAAGTTTATATTAATATTTTTGTTGCTTTTTTTTTTAATCATTATTATTTTTAATACATACATTATTTTTGTATTAACTTTTTATATATTTATTTAAGCTAAGTGTATATTATTTTGTTTTCATTTTTTTTTTTATGTGAGAAGTGTTATCATTATATTAAATAACATATATAGGCATTATATTTTTCACGTAATTTTTAAGTAATCTTTTAAATTTAGATGTTGATTTTGATTCTTTAATATCCTTTGGTAGTTTGTTATATAAATAGGCACCTTCAAACATTATATTCTTTTTGCCGTAATTAGTTCGTGGCTTGTGAAGTTTGATGTCGTTTACATTTCTTAGTCTGATTTTTTGTATACTTTGTTTTTTTGTAAATATAATGTTTGTATGTATGTCTTTGCTTAATATTTTACGTACTAAAATACAGCTATTATATACATAGGTTTGATAAATATTTAAGAGCCCTGTTTCATTACATATATTTTTAGTTGAAATACGGAAATTATATTTGAATAGTACTTTTAATAATTTGTTTTGAGCTGTTTGTAAAAGGTCTAAATTGCTATTTGCCGCTGAACCCCAGAGCGTGAAGCTGTTATATTAAAACATATACATACAATCGAAACAAATTTTAACTCAATACAAATCAATAATTTTATTACATTTTAGAGTACAACTATGTTAACATATGAAAACGACCTTGCCAGACATTATCGATCAAATTTTTCAGCCATTTTAACTAAAGGAGAGTTTTAATATCGTTAGGACAGGTGATACGAAGTACACCGGGTCATCTAGTATTTTATTATAGTTAAAGTTAACAATATAAATTGGATCTCGTCTATATGTAGATAACTAGCCCTATAGAGTAGAAGAGCCCTATACTCTATAGAGTAGAAGTTAAACCAAAAGACTAAAACAATTTGAAAAAATATTAATAATATTGCTCAAAATTAAGTTGCAAAGGTACTACTGTCAATTTTTATAAATTTTTAAGCAACTCAAGACTTAACAAACACATATGAATATACAAAGAAACATTTGGTAGGCGTCAGCTGCTGGCGTGGATTTTGGGGATTTCAACTCATGTTTTATTTACAGCTAAGGCACTTCAGCTACTTGTATGGAAATCAACTGCAACTATCAACACAGGGCCGGTTCCTTTAAAACTGGTTATAATATGTATTTATAAGTGTATATTTGCATATATGACATTACAATAGTCCTGTCTTAAGAGTTCTGGGTTTGATATCATTAGTATTTTGAGTTAGTTACTTAGTTGACTGGACTACCTTCCCTTATCCCGCCTGTTCCCCTATTTTTTAAGGTTAACGCTTTATTCTGCAGGTACCAGGGTAAGCAAAGGAAACACAGGAATCTAGTTTTAAGATGCTCAGATTCCATTAACAAATCTGTTCCCCAATTTTTTTCCCTGATTTTTTTTCCCGAATCCTTGATACATTATATGTTGAGTGGCAGAACTCTACACCGCGCTTTGCCTCGATACCAGAGCAAAGACATGAAAACAGTAAATATTTAATTACCCCAAGAGGAGATCGAACCCACAACCGTCGACCGACAACTGACATGTATACAGGCACGCCCTTGAGCGTCCAGAAAACGACGACTGAAATAAAATTTATTATTTATTTAATTAATAGAGACAAATTCCCCAAAACTAAAACTTTATTTACTTTACTCAGTGATATTAGTCACGTCAAAATAAAATTCTGTGTACCTCAAAGGAGCCACCTACACAGTCAGTTATGTAGGTTACTCGAAAGAAACTTCAAAAGGAAAGAGACGTTTCAACAATTTTACAATTTCAAATATTTCTTTGTGTTGAAATTGTTATTAATTAACCTCGCTCTTTTCATTTCTACTTATTTAAAATAAGATCAAGCTAAATTAAGGATAAAGATTATGACTGTGGAAAGATTTCTGAAGTTCTTACTTAAATTTAAAGAACGTTAAAAGAGAGCATAAAAGTTATTGTGGTATTATAATGAAGATTTTTTTCGTTTACAAGGATGCTAACTTTGTATAATAATATAAATATTTTTTTTAATTGAAGTTATGATGACACAGCGTCTTACTACATGTGACGATTGTATATTCGATTCCGATTCAAGGGAATGATATATTTTAAACTAAGCACATAATATCTTAAAATTGGGCTGTCTTTTATTATACATCTAAAGAAAATAATGCAAAATATGAACATATTATTATAAAATAATATTACATTTTCTTCTCATTATAGTTTCAAAAATTCTTGTCTCAAATATTTTCATAAAAGCTGTTTTAAATTTACGATATTAGAAACCCTAAACCTAAAGCTATTGTTGATTTTCCTTAAATAAACTTTTATTTCATCTAATTTTGTGGTCTCGTTTCGCTCGTATTTCTGCTCTAATATTAATTAAAGGCGAGTAGGATCAAGTAACAGATGTTCTAAAGTGTTCATCGATTATTATTATATTCAACACGCGTCTGCAAAGCATTCTCTAGAATTTATAGAAAATAATAGTTTTTTTCCTTGATATTATTAAATAAAATATTTAAAACGTTAATAACCTCTATTTTTCAATAAAGATGTTTTTTTTATATTTATTTGTATAAATGCTACTTAAAAAATAAGAAGAATTATCTTAAGAATAGTATTAAAATTTCGACAAGGTAAAGGATACTTTACGTGTCAATCAGCAAAACTTCATATGCTGCGTGATATGTTAGAAAATATAGTAGTTTTAAGTTTTACAATCTTTTTATTAATTTTATGTTTTTTATATGTAATATATTAAATATATTTTAAATACAAAAACATTAAAAATGATTTACTTCGGTAGAACAAGGTGCAGTGTGGAGTTCCACACAGTTAAGTTGTTGACTATTTGAATCCGAGTGGAAATTGAGGAACAGAGTGTATTGACACTAACACTACTCTTTGCATATCCTGCTATGCGAAATGCAGTATAAAGTTGAAAAATTTCCAAAAAAATTATATATATAGTTTATAAATATTAAAATGAATATTTATAAATTTTCCGTTCTAGAAATTATTAAAAATAGAAAGTAAAAAAAAAACATGCATATATTTGTGTATAGACCTTGGCCTGGTTATGACTGTAATAATGTGTAAAGGAAAGTATGCCCCGAAGCGGCGGCAACGATATATAAATGCTTATAATGAATATTGTTGATATCACCTGCCTTCGTACAAGGAAAAGATTTGTGTAAATATTGTGTGTGATTGCATCAAACGCTTGAGTAACCTAGAAAATTGGGAAAAAATGTATATTCTATAATACGATGATAGGAAAATATATCTGAATAATAGTTGTGAATTCCAATCTTATGTATAGTTTTACGTAGATATTTACGTGGTTTAGCTAAGCCAGCTAGCTTAACAAAGTGTGGAGATGGTTCCTGCTACTTATTATGAAATATCGCTAAATGTATACTTAATAAATTATTTTATCATAGGTTGAAGATAAATAAGAAAAAAAACTATTGGTGACATTTAATAATTTTTTTTTGCCTGTTAGTCTGTGCGTTTGTTCATACTAATCTCAACAACGATCCGACTAAATTATAGTTTTTGCTATTATATTATGGCAAGCTTCCCTTGTGTTTCTTTTATGGTGAAGTAAGAATGTTGTTCGAAAAAACTCTATAAATATCTGTTTTATTGAATACGCTAAAACTGTACTTTTTAAAAATAGGTTAAAACAGTTTTTAAAATGATATTATTATTAGAAAACAAAAATAATGTTGACTAATAAATTAATGATTATGTAATTTAAGCAGGCGAAGTCACGAGCGGGTCGCTAGTGTATAGTAATATTATGAAAATATTCTTTATTGACAACTAGTTCGTGACTAGATTAGTTCTTTTCTTTTTTTTTTGTTTCCAAAATCTATTTACATTTAGTCAAAATATTTATATATTTATATGTATCGAATCAAAACGTAAAATTTTATAGATAATCTCTATATATAATAAAAGGATAGAAAAGTCAATTCTGTACATGAAAGATATAAAAAAAATAAAAATTAGGTCGGTTTATATGTCGATTATAGAACCTAAAAAACCACTCAACAGAATTCTTGTCTGTCTGTCTGTCTGTCTGTCTGTCTGTTTGTTTGTTCGTCAATCACACAAAAACTACTAGACAGAAATTGATGAATTTTTGCATGGTATTAGCCTAGGTTCCCAAGGTACATTTTTTTTGGGTTTCATTCCGAATTTCATTACAGTTTTATTTTAAAAAAATAAAAACTGAAAAATGTAAATTACTTAAAATACCGATAACTACTGTATAAAATTAAATTATTTTTAGCATGGTAATAGTTCAAAGCCTAATGTAACTTATAGAATAGTTTTTATCATAGAGTACAAAGAAATTTTACCAGAAAAAATAACATAATTATATTTTTTTATAAAAAAAATCGACTTCTTCAATTTCAATCGGATTTCATACTCTGAACTTAACCAAACTTTCACCAAACTACCCTTTATATGTACCCTTCCTAATAAAAAAAGAATCATTAAAATTGGTTGAGTTGATATTGAGATATTAGTCCATTTGTCGCGCACATACATAATGTAAATTTGGGATTTATATGATTTTTTCATAGTTACCATTGTCGGAAATGAACTAAATTAAAATAGGACTACACGGGATGCACTAGCTTCCAAATAAAAAAATAATCATCAAAATCGGTTCACACAGTCAAAAGTTCTGAGGTAACAAGGATAAAAAATACAGTCGAATTGATGACCTCCTCTTTTAAGAAGTCGGTTAATAGAAATTTGACATAATTAAATTACGATTATTGTATTTAACCACAATTTAAAAGAAGAAAGTAAATTGAGGCCGTTCGTGGCACAGGGGCACAAAGCATAAACTGTTTGTGGGTTCTATTCCCACTTGAGGAAATTAAATATTTATTTAAATTTATATTTCCATTTCATCGCTCTGGTGTCTAGGCAAAGTGCGGCGTTGAGTTTCACTACTCAGCACGCAATGCCTACAGAATTCCGCGGAAAGTAGGAAACAGGAAGTAGTGTCATAACACTAGGTTCCCTCTGCCTACTCTGCTGCGTGCGGGATACAGCGTGAAGCTGAAAAAAGAAGTACAATTAATAGTTGTTTAGTCTACCATAATTATTATTTTAAACGTCAACGTTGGTGACATTAACAAAAATAATAAAGTAGGTATATTTTTCGGGACTAGCTCAAATGGCGATATCTGCAATAAAAAGTACAGTAATATCCCGACTTACGCTACCCCGTTTTACGCGAATTCGGAGATACACGGTTTTTCATTCTGATTGCCGCGCATCGGCTCTCTCGCTCTGCCCACTCAGTGTTCAGTTTGCGACAGGTTTAAACATGTTCCGCGTGAAATTGTTTTACGTGCGCAGTGCGTTTTACTTATAATCTCTAATTATAACGTCTAAAAGAACTAAAAATGAGTCATTTGAGCATAACAAGAAAAAAAAACACTGTCTTTGGAGTGAAAACTAAATATAATTAAAGACTTTGAAGTAAAAATGAAAATTTGTGAATTGGAAAAGAAGAAAAATTTAACTCGGCAGGCAACATTGTTAGAATATATGAAGCCTTCCAGCTCAAAATAATTCCGGTTTAGGTTACTTTATTCATAACAATGTAATTTTTTTTATTATCCTACACTTTATTAAACATTTTTCTTCTAAATTATGTTTTTTTTTAAGCTCTGGTCCTGATTAAAGAAACTTTATATGCAAAGTTGAACACCAACTTACGCGAATTCGACTTACACGGCAATCGCTCGATCCCACCTACCGCGTAAGTTCGGGGTATTACTGTGTATGTATTTGGAAAGTAAATTCTGATTGTGAGTTCATAGTTTATAAAACTTTATATTGTGTTTAGATGACGCGCTGATGTCAATACATTTTAATCATTGGGGTTATGTATATATATAAAGTTGCATTCATTTACAGTAGATATATTTCTCAAGAGAACTTTCTCAAGACTTTATATATAAAAAATATATTAAATAATCATGTTAAGGAAGTATCAAATATATTAATGTCATCTGTTAAAATAACGTGAAGCTGACTAAACTTAATGCTATATTCAAAACAAATGAATTGTATGTAAATTTATTAATACGTTTCAAGTATGAAAAAAAAATGCAATATAATTGCGTTTCTTCTCCTTTTTTTTCCAATATTTTATATTTCTATTATTTATATCAATATATCAGGGACGTAAATGCGGGAACAGAGCCATGCCATCTTAGTACAAAG
>JAATLQ010035773.1:10381-32095 GCA_013421005.1 Heliconius erato x Heliconius himera | reverse complement strand
AAAAGAACATAAAGTTACAAAAATATATACGTGTAATAAATAATTAGCTTTATATATATTTTATAAATATCAAATATCAACAATGGTCGTATTTTTTTATTTAAAACAATCAAAAAATCTTTGACGATAATGTCGTAAAAAATCTTATTAGAAGTCATTATAGTTGTCAATCAATTGTGCATATTAAATCAATAATCATGTATTTTAAACGGGCGAAGCCGTGGGCGAGCCGCTAGTAATAAATATTTAAAAACATATCCTAACAAGTATTATTAAACAAAATGCAATATTGCATAAAAAATTACCTATAGTAAATAAACAAATCTATAAGAAAAATATTAACGTGAGGCTGGTTGTAGCGCAAAGGCACAAAGTATGACTGCAAAATCGATTGGTTGTGGGTTAGATCCCACTCGAGGACATGAAATATTTATTTAAATTTATATTTTAATTTCTTCGCTCTAATGTCGAAGCAAGACACGGCGTTGAGACCCGCCACTGAACACGAAATGCCTCCAGATTTCGGCGGAAAGAATAGTAGTGTCTTAACACTAGGTTCCCTCTGCCTACTCTGCTGTGTGCGGGATACAGCGTGAAGCTGATTTATTATATGTATAATAATGGAGAGAATGTTTTTCTTATAGCTTCACTCCGTATCGGAATACATATACATACACATAGCAGGGTAATGTACAGGGTAATATATTATAGCATACGTAGTGCTAAAACTCTCCATTCCTCATTAGGAATTATTCGCGGAATTCCCGAAGCATTGTGTTGAGAAATCAACACTGTTTTGTGCCTCGTTACCAGAGCAAGGAAAGAAAAGTATTTCATTCAGCCGAGTAGGAATCAAACCCACAAATTTTATAATAATATATTCTCAATTACTTGTCTAATGATTACACACATATTGACGATCGACATAAATCAGCTTCACGCTGTATCCCGCACACAGCAGGGTAGGCAGAGGGAACCTAGTGTTAAGACACTCCCGTTCCCCACTTTCTGCCGAATTCTGGAGGCATTGCGTGTTGAGTGGCAGAACTCAACGCCGCGCTTAACCTCGACACCAGAAGAAATGGAAATATAAATTTAAGTAAATATTTCATCTCCTCGAGTGGGGATCGAACCCACAACCAGTCGGTTTTACAGTCACACCTCGTGCCGCTGCGCCACGACCGGCCTCTATGACGATCGACATGGAAGTTAATATTTTGCAAATAACATATAATATTATCGTGAGGTGGTCGTGGCGCAGGGACGATTACTATTATTTATAAAAGCACCAATAAATAGTTATAGCGGCAACAGAAATACATCATCTGGGAAAATTTTTACTGTTTAACTATCACTGTTCATGAGATAATGCCTGGACAGATGGACGGACGGACAGTCAGACAGACAGCGGTCTTAGTAATAGGGTCTGCTTTCACCCTTTGCGTACGGAAGCCAAAACTTTAATAATAACGAAAGTAACTTCTCATTTTAGAAAATGGCATAGATGATAGAAGAAAAGAGGAGAATGAGTGTTTTGTCATTATTGTCACTATAAATATGACTGACTATATATTAAACAGTAGGTACCTATAAAATTATTGAGAAAATATAATTAATATCAATAATGCATTCAAGTTTGTATCATCGTTAGCTTGAAACAATACAAGTATAATATATTATATCAATGTCTGTGTATACGTATGTATGTAAATAATCATATAGGTAATAGGAAGACCTATATACATATAAGACTACTTATCTAAAGGAGCATCTTTTATACATCATATATTGTTAACAATCGGTGTTTGACAAAACAATGTACAATGGATGAAAATAAGATAAACTGTAAACATGATATATGTTTATATGTGACATAAACATTAAAAACAGCTTTAACGTGATTAAAAAAATAAATAATAAACATGGCAACCAAAAAAATATATGGCTGGACCAGCCAAATTCCGGAGGTGTTGCGAATTTAAATAATAAATATATGACATATTAGACTTATGACTCACCTGACCGCAGCTTACACCATTTAACTTAAAAACTACACTCAAAACTAATTATTAGGTCTATGTTAGATATATATTAGTTAAAATTTCGTTCGTTCGAGCACAGGTCACTCGGGGTACTGTATAAATATATAGATATTATAAATTAAATGTGCGGAGAAGACGTGCGATGCGTACAACGTCCGAGCGATCACTGACGCTTGTGGAAGGCTTCGATGCGCAGGCGCATACCCCTCTCTCAGGCTTAAGAGATAAATGTTAACCGACTTTGGTTATTATGATTGTGTATATTGAATTTAGTACTATAGTAGGTCTGTTTTTTTGTTTATTATTTACGTTGTGAGCTAGGTAGGGATAAGTTATTACTTTGTTACTGGACATTAATTCTTCAATATCGTCTATTTTAAGGACATTGTTCGACATGTTAGGTGGCGGAGTTTAGCGCCGTACTTTGCTTTATTTATTTTCTAAAATGGCCATATTCCAACTCACTACGGATGGATATCATTACGCCATAATAAAATATTTTATATATTTTTATGATTTATAAGGATTGTCTTACTTTAATTACTTACTTATTAGGTATGATAATATCGTTATATTTAAACTTTAACGCAATAAACTAAGAATTGGATATGCTAAGCTTTATTTAATTTTATATTTAGATTAAAGACATTCAATTAAAATGTTTCGAATATTTAGAAATTTTATATAGACTAAAGGATATATCTTTTCTTTTTTACTTCATGCTTTTTCCCGCAAAACATGGTAGATAGACGGAACTTAGTGTCAACATTCTCCATTCTCCAATATGATTAGAGACGCTGAGTGTTATTGTACGAAACTCAACGCCGCTCTAGGTCTAATAAAGATCAATTTATTATTTTATTTTCTTGACGTCTTTATCGTGTGGTTATAGGTTTAAATATCACACCTGAAGTGCAACAATGGTTATATTAAAACAGATGTTCCCTCGATTATCTGTGGTCGAGTAATATATTTGCAGCTTTGTGTTTCATAATCAACCAACGATGATTTGATACTTATTTATTCTTCTATTTTTTATAAGCTTTAAATTTAATTTTGTCCCGCAGTTATCAACGTAGATAGAAAGAAGCGAGTGTTGAAACATTTAATTCTTTAGGCTGTCTCTTTTTTTAGGTTCGGGCTGTATCCCGCACGTAGCAGGGTAGACAGAGGAAACCTGGGAAACTAGTGGTAAGATACTTTGTTACTATTAAGACCCTTCCGGCCTCCATTTTCCGAATTTTGGAGGCATTTTGTGTTGAGTGGCGGAACTCAACGCTGCGCTTAGCCGGAGCGGAAAAAATATATTAAATATTCCATTACCTCGACTGGGAATCGAACCAACAACCAGTCACGTTTTCAGTTAACACGATTTTTATAGAAAAAAAACGACTTCTTTAATTTCAACCGCAATTAATAATCAGAACCTTTTGACCAAACTATCGTTGAAGTGTATCTTGTCCAATACAAAAGAATCATTGAAATCGATTGGACGGATATTGAGCTATTCGTCTATTTGTCGCGCACATACTTAATGTAAATTTAAGACTTATGTGATTTTTTCATGGACAACATTGTCAGAAATGGGCCAAATTAAAGTGAGACCACCAGGGAAACACTAGTTTTCAAATAAAAAAAAGAATAATCAAAATCGGTTTACCCAGTCAAAAGTTCTGATGTAACAAACATACAAAAAATACAGTGGAATTGATAACCTCCTCTTTATAGATGTCAGTTAAAAAGACAGGACAAACGGACATACAGGTCACCTGATGGTAGCTTGGCGTGCCTTGGTTGTCGGCATAAACATGTGCTCCTGCACCACAGCTGACCTCATTTATTATTACTTTTTAGCTTAAAGCCGTATCTCTCATATAGCTAGCAGGGTAGATAGAGGGATCCAAGAGTTGAGACACTTTCGCGAACAACGAAGCCACCAGCAGCAACTGAGATTAGTGCTTTCAATCAAGCAAACTCTTGAGCTTTTTATGTTCTCAGAAAGCATTCTAATTACCACAAATAAGTATTGTTTATTTCAGATTTGTATTCATTTTTATAGCCCATTCATTAAAAATATCTGTAATTAAGGCTTTAAGGTATTGGCTAACTTTAGCTGCCAGATAATTGAGGTATAGACCAATGTATGTAGGTTTACCTTGCCACTTTGTAAAAACAATATTTACGCTGTATGTCGCATACCGCAAGGTAGGCTGAGGGAACCTAGTGTTAAGACACTTCGTTCCGTTCTTCACGCACTGCACCGTTTAGTTGGGGGAACTCTAGGAGTATATCGCACTTAGTGTTAAATGGAGAATGAAGTAACGCCATTTTCTTTTTCCTTTTATCACTGAATGCGGGCGGGTGATGAGTGATCAGCTAAGAGAGAGAAAGATAAAGCTTAAATAACTTCAAAATTAAATTAAAATTAAATCAGTTTCAGGCTATGTCCCACACACAGCGAGGTAGGCAGAGGGGCCCTAGTGTTAAGACATTCCGTTCCCCACTTTTCGCTGAACTCTGAAGGCATTGCGTGTTGAGGGGCGGAACTCGACGCCGCGCTCTACCTCGGCACCAGAGCAAATAAATGCAAATATAAACTTATATTACCCTACAAATTTATATTATTTATTCATTTTTACCTTCCAAAAAACTTTGTAAATTAAAAATTAATAAATAATGCAATTAACAAGAAATATTTGACGATATCCTTGTTATCGAAAAACTGTAAAGGTCATATGTTGTCTCATATATCATTTTTACCAAGGGTTTTAAATTATTCTTTTCACATACTTACTTATCATCTTTGTGGCGCTGCAGTGTGTTACTGTAAACTAGGCGGCTGTGGGTGGCTCTGGTAATAAGACAAAGGGCTCCAAAGTGGCGAACTCTGCATACAATTAATCTATTTCCCGAAGTGGGATTTGACTCATTGACAAAAGTCGTTTTTATTTTAGGACTCTGTGCCGCTGCGCCGTGAGGATCTTAAATAATAATTTGTGTATATTTATAGAATAATTAAAAGTTAAAGAGTATTTTTTACTTTTTTTTGATATGACAAGGCGAACTCGCGTCCGGGTCATCTGATATTAAGTGATGACCGCCGCCCATGACCCCGTGCCTTTATGGTGGATATAGATGCGCTTTTTGAAGGTATCCATGTCGTCTGGAACCGAGAATACTTGCGCTGGTGGACCATTCAACTGTGTATGGCGCGTGGAAAGAAGTTCCTACAAAGTACTGCAGAGTAGTGGAGTGTCACCTATTCAGATGGTGTGGATGATTGGTGTACTGTTAAGACACTCCGTTTGTCATTTTCGAGACATCGTTGAGTGGCGGCACTTAACGCCGCGACGGTTTATTTTGTTACCAGAGCGAGGAAAAGAAAATAATTAATTTTCCCGAGTGCGAATCTAACTAGCGACCGTCTCGTTTACAGTCAGATGGTATGTTGCTGCGCCATGAAGGCTTATATATATTTTTTTATTTTAAGAAAATATATTAATTAAACATATCGTATCCTATTAATTACACATAATTTATTTTAACCAGATTGAACACTAACATATTTTACAACCTCAATTTTTAAATACTATTACCATATTAGGATAATTAAAGTATCGTAATTGAAAAAAAAAATTAAAACATATTAACAAAGGTCAGAGATATGATTCTCGTTTATATCATAAGAAAGATGAAATCGAAAAGTCAACATTTAAAGCGAATTACATAAGAATAAAGCATTTCTTTACATTTTTGCATTTTTTTTACTGCACAGGACCAATCAAGCCATTCTCATCATCATCGTCATATCGCTTTGTCCCGTCTAAATACTAGTAATAGAGAGTACCTGTTTGTCAGGCGAACTCGCTTATGAAGGGTTTCGTACCATTATCAATGAAAAGAAGCTATAAAAGCAAATACTACCTAATACTTAAAAAAATCATATTTGTTGTGTGAGGGTCTTAAAGATTTATTTTATTCTAGTTTTTTTTATTTGTTGTTCTATAACAGCAAATACAAAAAAAAACACAATAAAATAAATACATCTGCAAAAATTTCGACTGTCTAATTAACTCGGTTTATGAGATACAGCCTAATGACAGATGGACAGACAGACGGACCGTCCGTCCGGACAGTGGAGTCTTAATAACAGGGTCCCGTTTTACCGTGTAGAGATGATACCCATAATGTTTACAGTCAGTATTTGAGTAGAATAAATTGTTATTTACATATTGTTTAACATAATGGTTGCAGTTAAATATTAATATATACGTGGGCGTGAGGAAAACGTAAAAATGCTAATGTCAACAAGTAGGACTGACTCTGTGTGACGGAGGTCGCTGATTCATAGTTCCTGCCTGTATTACAAGCTGGTTGTCCTTTACGAGCTTCGATTGCTTATAAAATTATATATATTCATTGATATTATTGAGGCTAATGTGGCACAGTGGGCCATTGTTCGAGTGTAAATGCGTTGGTTGTGGGTTTGATTCACACTTAAGAAAGTATTAATTTTAAAATGTTTATTCTCGCTCTCTAAAAAACGCGGAGATGAGTTTCGCCATTTAAAACGGTATGTTCGCAAAATTGGGTGGTGCGGAGGGAAAAGAGAATCTTAACACTACGTTTAGTCTGCCTACCCTGCTACTATACTTTTTTCTACTACCTACATAACTGTATATATAGAATAATAAGTTATATTTTCTATAGTCGACGATTATTGTCACATGGAAATATTGTAATTGCATTTAAATATAAGATTTTCAATAAACATTGTAAATTAATTGTATATTGAATATGGAAATTTCTTATACTTATCATTATTATAGTCGTTATAGTATCTAGTTTGTATTACTTTAATATTCTTCCATTCAAAGTGTATACAGTATATGAGTTCTATTAACACCCAATTGAACATATATAAAAACTTGTCAAGTGCGAATAGGACTCGCTCGGGATCGGAAAGTATAAGCTTTTAAAAAAAATTACAAATTAAGCTTGCACTGCGATTGTATGCACTTTTTTCTTTTTGACAAATTTCATAATTATGCTCTACGTTAAATATTCTATGGGCTTTGATTAAGCAGGGAAAAATAGTTGCGGGTTTTTTGTGCTATAAATTTAAACTTTTTGGATTTTTTATTTTATTTGTATTGCAAGTTCCCATTTCATGCCAAATTTTATAACTATGTATAGATTCTGATTACATCTCTACTCAAACGATACAATAATGCTCGTATCTTTCTTTTCTGTGATCCGAGGGACCGTAGACCTGAATATTTGATATTAATTTCACGCGATCTCGAGATAAATGGTTTTGACAGGAGTCCGATTCTATCTATACCATTTACAACGAAGTGAGTTGAGATTGACAACAAAGTGATCCTAGAACTGTTTAGTCTTTTCTTTTTGAGGCATGGAACTCTAAAAAATAATTTACTATAAAAAATATATTATATTATGTTCCTTACACACAAAATTTGTCACAAACAGGAAGGAAGTAGGCGATACATTTTTTGGTACTATATTTTTAACAATAATAGGAAGTAATGTTTTACTGGTATATGAAGTCATAGTGGCATAGTGGTTAGCGTTTGGCCGCGATCGTTGTAGGTACGGTCCAACTCAGAGAAATTATTATATATAAATTATTTTTATTTAAATATTATAATTTGCTCTGCTTTGGTAAGTAAAATAATACAGAATATTGGGTGGAAAGTGAAGAACGGAGTTTCTTAACCCTAGCTTCCCCCTGCTTTGCCTGTTGTGCGGTAAATATCGTCAAGCTGTTCTTTTTAAATAATATACCGAAGATACATTATTTTATTATTTCAAATTAGAATTAAGAGATTAGATTTTGTCCCATAAATAACATATACCTACTAATAACATAAGACAAACAGACATATTTTAAAGCTTACTCTAGCTTACCAATAAACTTGTAAAATCAACATCCAATTAACCGGCCTTTAAAGTAGCCTTATAGAGACAGGACAAGGCGACCAGGGTTACCTGTGACCTCATGCTGACGTCATCGTCATACCATTTTCAGCGCCAGAACAGAAACTGAAAACAACGTTATTGTGTCCATTGCAGTTCCATTGCAGTGTTTATAAACATATTAGTTGATTTTAACTGAAGCAGTTCATACAAGGCATTGTCATGTAAAGAAATTGTTGATGATTTTTGTGTATTTTTTTTAACTTCACGCTGTATCCCACGTGAAGCAGGGTAGCGGGAACCTAGTAATAAAAGAGGATCTTTTAAGTCTGCCCTATTATGGAAAAATCTGTTAGTGAAGCTGTTTTTCTTTAGTAGATTTCTTTCTTCTATAGTTTCTTAGGCTAGCACTGAATTAAGAAACTCCTTCTTTTTGAAATCGGTTAAAAATAAGAAGCATTGTTATTTATTAATATTTGGCATCAACTCCGCAACCTGCACGTAAGCGGAATACTTAAAGACGTGCGGTCACGTTAGTCAATGACAAGCTAGTTAGCAATAACCTTATGGGAAGTTGGCAGAATAGTGAAATACGACATATGGGAGTTGCCAAATGAAAAAATTAAATATTTTATTTCCTCGAGTGGGAATCGAGCCCACAACCTTACGCGCTTACAGTCGCACGTTTGTGTCGATCAATTTCCTAAGCTCAAGACAAACAAAAATGACCTAAATCTTCTTCTTTTCTTAAGGGAATATCTGAATTCTTTACCAGACCCTGCATTGGAGCTTAAGACCAAGTGAAATTGACCAGGCACAATTCTATAAATTATTAATGCAATAACAGTAAATTAGTTTAGTGAAAATTAACTGAATACCAGCAAGGGTAAATCACAGTTCGCGTTGTCGTCGGAATAAATGTAATTTAGAAACCTATAATCTGCTTTGTAATGAGGAAGAAACTATATATTTTTAGACAGGAAATAAAGAGTAGAGATTTTTCGACATATTTTGTTCCCTTCTACCATGATATAATCAAAAATTATTGAAAGTCTTAAGTGACTTAAGATATCACTGCTTAAACAAAAATACAGGATATTTATTAACAATAAATAAGTAGAATCCGTGATGGCGCAGCGGCATAGTGTCTGACTGTCAACGTGCCGGTCGTGGATCCGATTCTCACTCGAGTTGAATGAATTATTTTCATTTCTTCACCCTGGTGACAAGACAGTACGGCGTTGAATTCTGCTCTTTCAACGTGTCTTAACATTACGTCCTCTCTGTCTACCCTGCTATAAGCAAAATATAGGATCAAGGTAGAAAAAAAATAAAAATATATGCATATCAATATATTATAAAGATGTACTAAGGGTCTAAAAACAAGTTATTATTGAAGTTACAAGTGTGTTACAGCAGTGACCATACTTGTATAACAGGGGAATGCACTCAGAGCGGGGATCGATATTGAACAGCAACTTGCGTTATCTTGCTTTCCGCGCAATTTATTTGGAAGAAACAGATAGCTTATTATATGAGTAATATGGTACTAATATGTGTAATGTATTATTTTTATATGGTAAAAAATATTTTTGTTTCGATTCACGTTGTCACATACCAGGGTAGGCAGAGGGATCTTGGAAACCTAGTCAAAGTTAAATAATTTTATTCAAAATAAAAAGTTACATGTTTTATTTTTTGAACGTCAAGTGTTAAGACACTTCGTGCACATTAAGACAGTTCAGTTTCTCACTTTCCACCGAATTCTGGAGGCATTGCGTGTTGAGTGGCGGAACTTAACCCGGTCCTTATGTCGTCATAATACCGAGAAAATGAAAATATTAAATGGTTCATTTCATCGAATGGGAATCGAAACCACAACATATAGTGCTTCTAGTAGCATGCTTGTGTCATTGCGCCTCACTACAACTGACTTCCATTTTTATTTCAACAATATAACTATTAAATTAATCAGAGTTGGTTTTTTTTTATGTAAAGACCGTAGCGTTTGGCGCTCCGTTCTCTCTGACTAAGTTCCGTTAGGGATAAAGCGTGAAGTTGAGTTTTTTTTAGTTTAACGTTGTATGCCGCTAACAGCATTCTAGACAAGAAGTAAGGTAGGCAAAAATCAACACTTCGCTTTGTCTCGTTACCAGAACCAAAAAATAAAAGTTACGTAGTACCTCTAGGTAGTAAGAATTGACATATCAAAACAGTCAACCACCGTTTATAATGAGATACTGTGCCACTGCGCCACGACGGTATATTTACCATAAATTCTAAACAATTATACCATCTAGAAGTCAAGATCAAGCTGAACGCGAACAGTGCGATGCGTGGGCGCAGGTGACGTCAGCGTCGACACTCGCCTTATTAGGACACCACTAAGTAATTATACACCGTCAATAAAGTATTGTAGGCATTTCCAAACTTTACTTATCTCGCAAATATTATCTCACTCAAGAACTTATAAAGCTTTACGATAATTTTTCAAGGTACTTAAATGATTAGAAGTATTATTTTTATCGCAGCGTATTTGGAAATATTTTATTTTAAATCAATTTGTGATATAGTATAATAAATTGAGGCCAGTTGTGGGGCAGAGACACAAGCGTGCGACTGTAATCACAGGTTGCTTCCATTTTTGCTTTGGCCACAAGGCAAAGCGCGGTATTGAGTTCCGCTAGTCAGCATTCTATGTCTTCAGAATTCGGCACAAAAATTAGGAACGGAAGTGTATTAACGGAAACAAATTGGCTTAACACAAGGTTCCCAGGTTCTCCCTGAAGCTAACAAAAAAGTAACAGAATAAACAGTGGCTTCGCTGATATACTACAACAGCGAAACGTGGGCATTACAGAAGAAGAATGGATGAGTCTGGAATCGTAAAAAAAAATTATGAAGCCAGAATGAGAGGCAGATGAGACCTTATTTGACCTTGGCACTCCATTCTCTCCGATTCCTCCGTAAGCATGAAGCTTTAAAAATAAAAATAATTAAGTTAAAGTCGAGTCAGTCTACCACTCAACATAGTAATGTCGTGGAAAAAACTGATCAAGTGCGAGTCGGGCTCACACACAGAGGACTCCGTCCCAATTTGTGGGTCTTTGAGAAATACTCTGTATGACGAAATAAGTTACGATTACGCGCCGAATAAAATTAACAAACTTAAGTTTGCATTATGCATACATTATACATTATACATACTATTATGTATAAGATGAAGTACAAATAAAAGAATGTAATGTTTTTTTATGAAGTATACTATACATTTTCACATGCCGCATTTTTTCTATAATTGTATTGCAAGTTCTCGACTATTAATCAATAATCGAATATGGAATCGAATATTCATTAATAATTGTTGCATTTACATTTGAGAACATTTGCACATTTTTGTACATTTTCATTTGTAAATAAGTTGAAAAAAACTGTTTCAAAATAATATAAATTATAAAGCTATATAATAATAATCGGCTTCTCGCTGTATCCCGCACACAGCACAGCACACAGCAGCAGGGTAGGTGAGTAGCGGAACTCAACGCCGCACTTTACCTGGAAGACACCAGTGCGAAGAAATGAAAATATAATTTTAAATAAAAATTTTATTTCCTCGAGTGGGGATTAAACCCACAACCAATCGCTATTACACGACTGGCATCTATAATGACCAAATTATAATTTATTCAATCAATATACGCACTTAATAATAGAGAAAGACTAAGAAATCAGAAACATTACATGACTGCTTCAGAGGGTGTGGTCAGCGTCGTCGTCTGCGGAACCTAGGATTGCGGCCGTCAAGCGGCTTGTAGTTACATTATTATACACGTTGTCAACTATACACATCCACTACAATAATATTATTATATACCTATACTTATACATTTTAATATTTGCAATAATTTAGTATCTACATACATATAAATAATTTAAACAAAACATTTTGCTACATCAAAAATAGCAAATGATTCAGGCTGCGCGGGCGCGTCGTGGAGAATGCTTTAGAATTACCCATTGTGCTCTTTAATTGTATCTTAAATCATTATGATTATATATTTAATAGAAAGTATTCATCTATTCAAAGACAATAGACATTGATTTGTAAGCGAATGCAACGTTGGCGTCGACTGTACGAGGTATAATTAATTGAAGCTTTTAAAAGTTTTGTTTAATTTGAATAAATGCTAAAAGTACCTAAATGTTTCAGTAAAAGTTTACAAGTTTTTAGCTTCATAGTATTGTATGTAAAATGTGTATGGGATGTTTACTGCCTGTAAACACTTATGGGAAGAGTCGACTGGATTATTACCACTTTCAGAAATACAAACCGGCGTTTAGACCTTTTAGACCTGTGTTCGCCTTAGGAAATGCTATACTCCGGGACGGAACTACAAATCCTTCTTAGAATGTGATAGCGGTACTGAAAGAGATATTAACTTGAGAAACTCAATTTGCACGTGCGGTGAAGTGATTTCCCAAATAAATTGTAAATTATTAGTAAGTTTTCCTATTGAGGACGTTGTGGCGCACAAGCGTGTGAGTTTAAACTCGACAGTTGTTCGATTCCCACGTGGGGCAGAGATTTATTTAATATTTGAATTTCTTCGCTCTGAAAATAAGGCGAAGCGCGGCGTTGATTTCCGCCAATCAACACGCCATGCTTTGAGAATTTGGCAGAAAGTTGAAAACGGATGTGTTTTAATGGGAACGGAGTGTCTTAACACTAGGTTCCCAGGTTTCCTCTGCGTAGGGCTTTGTGTCGATATACCGTTAAACTAAAAAAAAAATTATCTGCTTTAAAAATGGCTCCTTAATTATTTGTCTGTCGGTATTTGCTTCGTAATTTTGAAATTAATATTACATATTATTTTTATTTAAAAAAAATATTTGTTCATGTCGATTGCAAGTATCATTTTATGTCCAAAAATGTAAACCTTTACCTTCGAAATAATTACGTGTGAATCGTCGCAGCGACCTACATCGCAGCTCAATAACGACCACCACTGGCCAATCGATGGAATGAGGACAAGCTTTATCATTTTGGTCATAGTAACATATGGTACTATATTAAGCTTCTGATTAAAATGATATAGTCTACAGATGTTCAAAAATTAAAATGTTGCCAAAAGATCATTTAGCCATCTCTCTATAGAGAGTTAGCCAACATAAATAAGTTGTAACATATTACAGACGCACAAGAATTTCGACGTAGCTTGATGATAACGCATTGCTTAGTGATCAGAGCGCTTGGACAGTTTCCAAGACGCGCAGGTTCAATTTTTCACTTCATCTTCTTCCACTTCCACTACGTTCAATTTTTTTCACTCTCACAGGAGACGCACTTGCAACACCGTGTTTTCCTTTGTTTGTACCTTCCACAGTAACCAAACCAAGATCAGAGACAAAGCCCGGAGACGCTGTAGAGATCATTTTGACCAACAACGCTCAGGTGAAACGAACGAAACGGCAATTTAACATAGATCAGAAAAACATGTTACAACTTTCTTACAAGGGGTGTTTTTATTTGTACTTAAGGACAATCTCCTTACGGAAGACACAGCATGGCGTTGAGTCCAGTCACTTAACACACTTAACATACATACGATTTTCCAGGTGGGGCCTGGGCTTTTAATTGACCAGATTTATTCGCCTAAAGGCATTTTTTTATATTTCAGGGTAAATTAGTTCTAAGTAAAATTACTGAAGTGGGCACAACTACAAGACCGTAACGGGTGGGACTACCTACGCCCATGAACACCAAGTTTCCTCTGCTAACTCTGCTATGGGGGAAAGCATTAAGCTGCTCTTTTAAATACAGTCCAAGTCGGTAATCAACACTAAATAATCAACACTAAATAAATAATTTCATACAAACGGCAGTTGTGCAAGTACGCAGTGCATGTGCAGTGTGTCGCAAGAGTGTCAGAGCTCTGCTGCAACGGCCTGCATGTAACGTTACACTGACCGCACACCGATACCGAGATATGATCCTATATACCATCTATGGTACCTCACGACTAATGAGAGTACTTTTGAATATTTATTTATTAAACTTAAATTAAATCTATTAAACGTTCAAAAAATAGACTCCATCCATGTTAAGAGACTGCCGTGGGGCAACAGCAGAATAATTAATTTCCCCGTTTTGGTAACAAGATAAAGCGCGGCGTTTTGTTCCGCTACTCCACACGAGCTACTCTCAAAAATGACGCGATCCGTGCGTCCCACCCCGTTATAACGCGAAGAAACCGCACTGTAGTGGAATGCCACGTATACAGATGAAGAGGATGCGATATGATATGCGATGCGATATTTGAGTTTGTAACGTGTTGTCAAAGAGTTCCTCAGAATACTCCCCATGATAAATGCGGTAGAGAACGCACAGCGAGGAGACATTTCTACGTTAAGCCAATGTTTAAATCCTTCTACAAATTAATTGATATTTAATAATTCGGTTCTACGTTGTACGAGATCAAGTGGTTTAAGTTGATGCAGAGGTGTGCCAGCAAGCAAGAATAATACTCCATATGAGGCCGAGCCTGGGACATATACAACAGCAACCGGTGTTTGGCGTGAAGTGCTGTCTCGCTATTTCCATTTCTTGGCTCTGGTATCGCGGCAGAGCGCGGCGTTGAGTTCCGCCTCTCAATACGCACTGCCTCTAGAAAGAAGAAAATGGAGAACAGAGTATTTTAACACTAGATTATATTTGCCTACCCTGCTGTGTGCGGCTGTGTCCCGCATTTGAAGCTAGGCTACGCGTGAAGGTTTTTTAATTTTTTATTTAAAAAAAGATATATAAGCATATATATTATAACTTTACTTATGTATTAGTAAGACCAAGGGAACGATTTTTTTATGAATACGTAAAACAACGCCAGTTATTAATATCATAAACGGTAAACAAGCAGATACCCTTATTACATATGTTTGTCTTCAATAAGAGACCAGTCAACCTTCCGACCAACCCTCGCAGAAAAACACGAGAACAAGAACTTACGTAAGACAAAAAATCATTATTTTACTTTGCAATGTGATTAATATAACTATAAAGGGAAAAACAGATAATAATTGTAATAATAAAAAAAACTATAAAAATCAAGAATATAAAGTAATAGATCTTACATGAATTCGAATCTTCTATTTTTTTATATTTTTACAAACTATCAAAGTATGAATTTACGTTATCATATGAAAACGTATATCCTATCGTGAAAATAGGGAACAGAATTGCTTAATACTAGGTTTCACCATCTTTACCAAACAAAATTTGAAAACAAAAAAGACATATTTTGTGTAAAAAACATGTATTCCGCCTACTGAATATATTCTCTAAAAAGTTCAATATTTTTGTTGGAATTTGGAAAAAGTATAAATTACTTTTGAACTATTTATTAATGCTGTCACGATCCTCCACTTACTAGAGTAGGCAGTCATACAACGTGACATTGGCGAAGTGATTAGTGCTCAACTGGCACGCTCGAAGCGCCATAAATGAAGAACTGAACTGAACTGAACTGAGTAGGCAGATGGAACCTGGTACACCTACTGTTAAAACACTCCGTGTCCGTCCGTCACTCCGTCACTTCCATCTTTTCACCGAATTCTGGGGCCATTGCGTGTTGAGTGGCGGAACTTAACGCCGCGTTTTGCCAGGGCGTTACCAGGGCAAGGAAATAAAAATAAATTATAATAATAATTCAAGCTATTTTTATCTATTCAAAAAAAGCATTTGTGATAAGCAACAAAAAACAAAAAGCACTAGCCAGCGTATACCGCATACACCGTAAAGGGGCAGGTCACGAGTTTTTGACAAATTAGCTTTTACGATAACTTTACTAACGTTATCTATTGAGTGAATGGCGGATAGTTTGTTTATATGGAACTAAGAAATAAATTTAACATAACTGGTCGTATGTGATTTAGGTCTCAATCTTTTGAGTAATGTTTATGCTTAATGAATGATAAATATGTTTTTGTTTTTAAGCTGACCAGTGCCAGTGTGACCAGAAACGCGACGATTTGTGGGTTTGATTCCCACTCGGTGGAAATATTTTAATTTCCTCGATCTGAGTTCATCGGTCCTTCGTCGGTGTTTAGGTGACGGAGTGTCCTAATATTAGATTTCTTCTGCTTATCCTGCTGTATCTGTGGGAAATTAAAAACTTTGAACGTGAAATTAAAAAACTTTTTGTAACGCTGCTAGTGTTACTTACTATAGTTGTAAAGTAGTCGTGGGTTCGAGTTTACTGGAGGCAAAGTAAAAAATTCAGATTTGCCGTTTATACATTTTATCCATAAATTTAAAGTGGATAAAAGTAAAAAGTTTACTTCACCAAAAAAAAATTGTTATGTCCAGTCCTATTTCTGAAATAAATAAAGTAATTTAACAAAATCTACTTCATCAAACCAAACCCACCCCTAGGTATGTAATTGTTTATAATAATTGTTCCCTCCAGATAAGCATGGACACCCATATCTGAAAAACTGGTAATCGAAATTAACGCCCAATATTAATAATCTATCTCCAACGTCAATCTTCGATTGTTCCATATATCTATCCAATCTCTAGATAGAATAGATATATGGAACAATCGAAGATTGACGTAGGAGATAGATTATTAATATTGGGCGTAAATGAAACTTGGACTGGTCCCCAATTTGGAATGTGTTTGATTTAAATAAAAAGACCATCTCGATATGATTTTTGGTTTTCATGAATTTTCACTCGCGTTCAACTTCAAGCACACGTTCTCATCACACTCACAACATAAAACACATTACAACAATTGTTATTATGAATTTCATATATATGATAGCCTACATTCATAAATCATATGCTTCCAATTATAACTTTAATTCAAAGGAATTAAATATTTAATACCACAAATAGGTCAGGGTGAGTGACGTCACGTTCAGTAGAAAACATTATTTTCCTCGAATCTTAATGCCGTTGCGCCAAATATGGTCTACAGACTACACATAAGGTGAATTACTTACGAACTACATTACAAATAAATACTATTAGTGATTCTTTTTCTTAAGCTTCACGCTCTATCCCGCATATAGTATGCTGTATCCCGCATATAGTACTTAGGCAGGAAGAACCTAGTGCTAAAACAATCCGTTTCCTACTTTTTTTGAGACACTGGCTGACATTTTCTTGTTATTAGAACGAGAAAATTAAAACATTAAATAATTTAATCCTTCGAGCCGGATCGAACTCACAATCTCAGATGTCATATGCTGTTCCACTGCGCCACGACGGCCTGATTATTCATTCATTAACAGATATCTCTATATTTGAAATATGTCTGTAGTTTGCTAAAAGATATCAGCCTGTCTAGGAGGCAAGGAGGCTTGTTTCGTATTTAGTGTCAGTGGTAAGAGTAGCTCGGACCAACACGTGTCTTAGGCACTACTATGAGCTCCCGGAGTGCTAAATAGTTCTTTCTTCTTATATCAAAATGGGTCAAGGAATGAACAATCATTTCTGTTTAGTTTTTTCATTCTTTTTCCGGTTTTGTACGCTGTATTCATATAGCAGGAGAGGCTGAGACGGAGAGTACCTAGTGTCAAGATACAGATGCGCTTTCTATCCGTATTAGAGTCATGCGTATTGGGTAGCGGAACACAACGCCGCATTTAAAATTTACAGAGCTTCGCGGAAAGATTTAATTGGTTATAAGACTGAGCCCCGACTGTTAATTCTTCAATATTCCAAAGATTTTTTGAGTGTGTATATAAAAAAATTAGAAGATTATAAAAAAAAATTAATGGTGTAGTTGTCCGGTATTACTTTTCACTCTTGACAAAACTCTGCCCAGTTGGGTTTATTTTTCTCGTTTTTGTCATTTATACAGAATTTTTAATTTTTTAATATCTATAATAATCATAAAGATTTGAACCCGATCCCTGCTTTCAAACTCCACTGTGATACCACTTGCTGTAGGCTGCACAAAAATTTTAATCATTCATAAAATATAAATATCGTTTCATATTTCGTATTAAAATTATACGTACAAATTTACGTATAAGGCTGTGCGTGGGTTATCGTATTCTAGAAATTCTAGACGATATATTACACGTCAGCGTTACTAATATATGAATGTACATAATTTATTGATAAGTGATCGACGTTGAGTTGAGCTAATCTCAATATCTCGACTTTAGACAAGTGGAAAGTAGTGTTCCTTCTGCCTACCTGCAATACCTGCAGAAACTCACTACCATATAAAAAACTGTTAACAATATGGGGCATATAGCAAAATAACTCAGATGACGCTCTGTGTACTATTATTTACTATTCAATTTTTATTAGTTACTAAAACTACGTTATTTATTGCTTAAATCATTAGTTTAAGCCTAAATTTGTTGTGTGAATGTTATACATATTGTTTAGTACTATATTGTAGGATATTTCATTTTTGCTTAGTGTTAAAGTGACTTTGTATTTTTTTACAATATGAGCTTAATTAGGACTGAGATGACTGAACAAAACTTTTAACTGATATTCAATATCTGCAACGCCTTGAATAAGTTATTTCGCAATATTTGTGCTTTATTTATTAATCTATATATATAAAAGGACTTGTGCTGACTGACTGAGGTAAGACGCACGCAGAGCCGTAATCGCTGATGGTAGAAACGTGAAATTTAGGCAGATGTTTATTTTCATATTCTGGACATCCACTAAGAAGGGAATTTGAAAAATTTTAACCCTAAAGGGATGAAATAGGGGTTGAGAGTTTGTATGGATTTTTTTTTTATATGTACCGATTTTTATAAAATTTTAAATTCAGACTATTACAAATATTTCATTGAACACGTATTTCATGGTTTTTAAGAATTCACCCCCTAAGGGTTCAAATAAGGGGTTGAAAATTTATATAGAAAAATCTTTAAATTGCCACCGAGGTTTATAAACATTTTAATTCAGACTGTTAAACTGTTTTTTAGAATTCACTCCTAATAAGCGGGCGAAGCCGCGCGCGCCCTCTAGTCTATATATATAAAAGGACTTGTGCTGACTGACTGAGGTAAGACGCACGCAGAGCCGTAACCGCTGATGGTAGAAACGTGAAATTTGGGCAGATGTTTATTTTCATATTCTGGACATCCACTAAGAAGGGAATTTGAAAAATTTTAACCCTAAAGGGATGAAATAGGAGTTGAAAGTTTGTATGGAAAAAAAAATTAATCTGTACCGATTTTTATAAAATTTGAAATTCAGACTCTTAAAAATATTTAATTGAACACGTGTTTCATGGTTTTTAAGAATTCACCCCCTAAGGGTTCAAATAAGGGGTTGAAAGTTTATATGGAAAAATCTTTAAATTGCCACCGATTTTCATAAAAAATTAAATTCAGACTGTTAAAAATATTTTATTGAAGACGTGTTTCGTGGTTTTTTTAGAATTCACTCCTAATAAGCGGGCGAAGCAGCGCGCGCCCTCTAATTATAAATATTATACAGCAATGAACCGTAGTTTATGTGAAAAACACGAACATACAGATATGGTAAAGTCACTTAGCGATAATAAATAATATCAAAGTTGAAAGCTTCGAAGTTAATCCGATTACAGTTGCCATTCACCGATCCGACCGTCGACAGTCAGTAACACTTATTTGACACTATGTTATGTATGGACATACACACATACATACATGCATATTATGAGAATATTCTTCATTTTAATTTTATATTACTTTATTATGCAAATATAGTGAGTTTATTCTTGTGATTGTGGATTCGATTCCAACATAAGAATATATATTTTTAATTAAGCTTCAATTCCATTTGTACCTTCACCTTCCATTTCCAGTAATTCCGGGCATGACGTCGTTGTCACTGTTCACATCAGCAGATCAGATATACAGAGATCATGACGTCTGGCGCTCTGTTCTCTCTGGTTACTCCGCTATAGATAAACCGAGAAGATAGTAGTAGTATCTAGTATATTATTTCTATGGTAAGGTTTGATGTTTCATATTATTTTGATTTAGGTTCCGCTGCCTGAAATATATTTTAACATTGGTATTCAAACTATTCACTTCTCAGACATTCTTTTTTAATTAAAGCAAATGTAAAAAATAAAAAACAAATCATGTTTTTATTTATGACTTATAAAATATATTTGGACAATGTATATTTTGACATAGGCAAATCAAAATATGTCAGTCACCCACAGTCGATCTAATTTACATAAGCTTAATTTTAGCTGAAGCTTTAAAAAAATATCATAAGTCTTTGAACTGATATCAATTATAAACCTGTCAAGCGCGAGTCGGGCTCGCCCACCTAGGTTCCCGTACAAACATTAGAGGTCTCGAGCTTTTTCTGAAATTCAGGCTTAACTTAACCAGAGAAGAACTTTGAACTGTGCCGTCAATACCTACGACTCGATTTCAGAGTGAGGCGTATGCGGCGGTTTCCCTTTGATAGGTTTATGTGTGCGTGCGTCGTTCTTGACAATTTTTTTATTTTACAACGCTAATTTTATTATTTATTTTGTTTGTAAAAATCACTTTTTTATTTTTATGATATATTTTTTTTATTGTATTAGGCTTTTATGGAATAGTTAAAATTGTGGTTTCATTTAAAGTGGTGCTGACAAAAACACTCTGTATAGTAACGTTTAATTCAATAAAACGATGAGGTCACTGCATTTTAATGGACAATAAACAATAGTTCCAAGACAGATACTATATTTATTCATAACAATATATTATGAAATAAAGTCTAAGAAACTGACCTGATTACTGGTTCATATAGTCATACGTAGTTTAGGTGACAATACAATAATATATCGTTTAACCTGGTACGTGCCGCCGAATTTTCAAACAGCCCAATACACCACAAGCCCATCATCCTCTCCATCTGGATACGTGGCACTCTCGTAGGAACTTCCTCACACACGCCACGCAACTGTGGAATGGCCTGCCTGCCGCAGTATTTCCAGGTGGATACAACTTGGTACCTTCCAAATGCTCATCTATTTCCACCTCAAAGGCAGGCAATGCACCTATAGCTTCTTCAGTGTTGCACGGGGTCGTGGGCGGCGGTGATCACCTACGATCTTATTTATTTGCCTTGTCTTTTCCATAAAAATTATATGGTTGATCTAGACTGATGATGGAGCCAAGACTCGAATAGGGGAACTCTTCAGAGGTACACCTCCGAGCACTACCGTATACTAGCGAACATTCTATAGCACTTGTAACAACTCTTTAGTGCACGATAAAACTGTGTTTTATTTTACTTTCACGCTGTAACCCGCACAAAAAACCTGGGACAACTTGTCGTTATTTATCATTATTTATGTTTACGCCTCTTTTTTTAACTACACATACGATTTTATTTCTATAAATAAAACAAACGACTATAACATAGTATAAGCTTATATTTCTTTATATACTAGAAATGTAACAAAATATTTAAGGAAAAAATATATTAATTTTGAGCAATTGAACATCCAATTCACGTAATAGGACAGCGCCTTTAAATACGATGGGTCTGAGTTCGATCACCACTCGGAGAAATTATTTTCATTATTAAATTATTTTTATTAGCGTTAAGCTCCGCAACTTAATAGCAATGTCTTAAATTCGGAGGATATGCTTCTCCATTGAAATAAAACCTATTAAATATATATATATAAATATATATATATATATATATATATATATATATATATATATATATATATATATATATATATATATATAT
>JAATLQ010035773.1:0-10281 GCA_013421005.1 Heliconius erato x Heliconius himera | reverse complement strand
TTTTAATTCGGATATTATTTAGAAGCCGTCGTGGCCCAGGGGCACAAGAGTGTGACTTTTACACGACGATTGTGGGTTCGATCCCCAAAAAATCAAAGTTTTGGAATGTCTTATCTGTAACTAAAAGAAAACTGTGCTGTTCAATGTCATAAACGTCTTTATATATACATTTAGCGTACATTATATAATAAACTGTTGGTATATCAACGTAGAAAGACGATATAATTTTAGGTAATAAGGCTTAAGCTAAACGGCAATGCTTACTGGTGGTAAATAGAAATGTTCTTTTGTGTGCACTTTATGACCCTTACCATACACACGCAAGGCAGCAACTAGTCTAATAGATTATAATGTTCATTTTTTTTCTATCATATGTATATATATAACTTTTAGTGCCCCTAAATTGGACTTGTGATATTAAAAATATAACTCCTTATAACGCAAAACTCCGATGAGCTCAGCGGAGCCGGTTCTTGATGTAACTGCGTTACACATTTTTATAACATATTGAAAGTGGTGGTGGTATTTACATTTCCTTCTTTATGAGAAAATATATCCTTTTTTAGGGTTCCGTACCGCAAAAGGTAAAAACGGAACTCTTATAGGATGACTTTGTTGTCCGTCTGTCAAGACCATTTATCTCAAGATTGCGTGGAGATATCAAGCTAAAATTAATACCAAATTTTTAATTCTATGGTCCCTTGAAGCACAGAAAAAATTAAGATTCTATTGACTTAGACAACGCTATCAAAAGATACGAGCATTTACTTACGCATCAATTTTGCTGCAGTCTTTATGAAATTTACCGCGTAATCAAAATGAAAAGTGAAAATTTATAGGATATATAAAAAAAAATTGCAAACTTATATTTGTAGTTAATTTTATACAAAATTAGATATGCTCGCAAATTGAAGTATAAGTTGTACTCGGTATTTTCCGTTGACCTATACTCAATCCTGAAATTGGTACGGAACCCTCGGTGAGCGAGACTCGCTCGGGCCCGGCTTTTTTACAATTGATTTGTTTACAATTATTATTATTATTATTTTATAATTATCCTCTTGTTTCGATAAAAAGAAGTTACAATGATGGAACCCAATGCCAGAGTATGTCTGAAACTAAAAAGAAGCCTATATTTTCAACGAAAAGTTATTTCGCGTTCCATTCATTGGATCCAAAGATACAAAGTTTTGTTTTATAGTCCATCTAACGTGGAGTGCTTAGTATATCACCGTACTATCAATAGGACAAAGAAAATGAAATTATTTAATAATTAATTCTCCCTAAATGTAATCGAACCCGCGTTTACAGTCCAACATTGTGCACAGAATTCTTGTGTAAAATAATTATCTTTGAACTAATCTTAGTATATAACTATAGTTATAGTTGTTTTGTTATGACGTTTAAGATATAATAGCAATTTTGACATTAACATGTATGAAGATGTTTAGGTGTATCTGTAAATTAATATTTACATAATGATTACGGTTCGGCTGCATTTGTCTGCCATATTGTTAGGTATGTCATACGTAAATTCTTAAATAAATAAATTATAAAATTCAATAATTACTTACATTACATTATACAACGTGACATTGGCGAGTGCTCCACTGGCACGCTCGGAACGCCATAATCAAAGAAAAAACACAACAAAAAAATGTTTCTTATAGTTTTGTGCACTTTTATGTGTTTCTCATAGTGGTCTATTATACTTGTAGTTCATCAGTTTTTTTAAATTAAATTTAATTTATTCAACTGCTCATGGCTAATGAAACTGTCTATTTATAAATATTTGGACATACTGTCAAATGAGTAACTTGTATACGTCTTATTTACGTTTAATCATTAAAGTAAAGGTAAATATATTATTTACAAATCAATGTACGACACATTAGCTATAATTGAACTGAGATTAACATATTGTTTATAGGTCTTAAAAGAAAAAATATGCAAAAGGAGATTAAGTAATTCTATACAGTGTCGCTAGTGATATTTAACAATATTTTCATATGTTAAACTTATAAAATATATAAAGTTAATGAATCTACTCAATTTACAAATTAGTGCCATTACTATTATGTATAATTAAATTGATAATAACATATTCTTTTAGTGTACTAAAATAAGTATATGATAATAAATAGAAATATTCCATATGATCTTGCTCGTGCTGTTTAACAATATATATAACTTTATTTGGCGCTACCTCAGAAAGTGCCCCACTTTTAAATTAGTGAGTATGCATACTGTCTTAACTACATATTAGACTAATAGTCCTCAAAATTTCAGCTTTGCTAAAATGACGTAGGTCTGGCGGCCCTGGGATTTTGACTATACCCTATGTTGCACTCAAACTTATATGCTGTAATCATATCGTAGGCTTAATAGATTAATGAAATGACCATATAGTTGAATTGTCAACGTCGATGACGAAGTCATTAGCTTCGTCATCGACGTTTGGTAATATTTTAAAAAGAAGAAGAATAAAATCGAATATGTTACTAGGATCCACCACATGCTGTGCATTGCGGGTGGAGCTGAGTGAAGTATGTTGCGCAATGGAATTAAAAAGCCGCCTAACGCCGGACTCTCGTCTCCACTATTTCCTCATCATCCTCACCAGCTGTTAAAGAAGCGCCAACATCAGCGTGACGAATGTAGTAGTCCAGATACGTCTTCATCACCAGACGCTAGAGCATTGAGTTCCGTCAAATCAATGTCAATGTCGTGATATATGTGACGTGATAGATGTTGTTTTGCTTCAACCATACCAATGCTTTCTGCCTACGAACTCAGAATTTGCGGTATCTGTTCTTTTCAGCTTAAGATCTGAAAGTCCCCGCACCGCGGGGCCAGTATATTAAACTGATTTTTGTAAGCTGCTCGGAGCTCGCTCCACTCCTGTCGCGGGTCGGAGCAATGCAATACCGGCATTGAAGTGCTGCTGGGATCGGCCCACATAATTGACAAAAGATAAAGACAAAGCGCGGTGTTGAGTGTCTTGAAAATTGGTCGGTGCGTGGTAACACAGTTTAGCTATAACATACAACGTAAAACGAAAAAAAAAACATCTTGTCATTTAGAGTTACAGTATTTGCTATTACAGTTGTAAATATTTAAAATGTTAAATTAAAACGTAAAATTTTAATTACATTTGTCAATCCACCTTCATTCCGCATCCTACTCGAACTTGGACCAATTAATATAAATGATGTCAAGAATACTATGTGATACAGTAGGTTATCTAGTCAATGGCGGTGTCACGGAGGGTGAACAAATAACTGGTTGTAAAGAAAATGATCTAACGAATGTAACTCTTGATAATCTTTGAAATTGGATATGTCGTAATCGATCGTTAGAAAATTAATTACTAAATCAGCTTCACGCTGTATCCCGCACACAGCAGGTTAGACAGAGGGAACCTAGTGTAAGACACTCCGTTCCCCACTTTCTACCGAATTCTGGAGGCATTGCGCGTTAAGTGGCAGAACTCAACGCCGCGCTTTGCCTCGACACCAGAAGAAATGGAAATATAAATTTAAGTAAATATTTCATCTCCTCGAGTGGGGATCGAACCAACAGCCAGTCAGTTTTACAGTCACACTTTGTGCCGCTGCGCCACGACTGGCCTCAAAATTAATTACTAGATACCACAATAGCGGAGTTAAGTGCTGATTTCTTCGAGATGTATGGGTTAATGAAACGAGGCCTTAGATGTTTGTCATCCTCCTCGTAATGTCTCTATAATCAGCGGAAAGTTGAGGCGGCGTCCTGTGCCATCTTTGTTGAATGCAGGAGGGCGAGAACTTAAATTAAATATGTATGTAAGTACAAAGCAAACATCATAAGTGTGAAGAGAATCGAGTGACTGATTTAAGTATTTTTATATTTCCATCAATTCTTCTGTTTTTAGAGATGAGCAGTTTACTTTAACCTAGCTGGCCACAGCCGAGACCGGTCAGTCCAACTGTCCAAAACACATGCCCCAAAATAAAAATGAACTTGCATAAAACTTTCAATAACTTTTCTCCACACAAAATATCCAAGGAAACTTATGAAACAAAACATTGAAATACAAAATGCTGGTAAAACGAGGAAAGTATATAGCATGTGTGGTAATATCGCGGCTTAAAAATCAGATAAGCTGCAGCAATGCCGTATAAGGGTGATCGTGACACGCCGCGACACAGATCTGAACAGATGGTCGCACATTGGCTGAGGTAACAGCTAACTACTTACTTGCACTTTAAATGTCGTTCTTAATATATGTTTTGATTCTACTAAATATGAAAACCTATATAAGCTTAGCTTAGCTTAGCTTTTAAGTTCTTTGAACGGTGGTATATATGTATACAATTTTAGGCAATTTAGAAAAATACTCAAGTATTAGCCTTTAGGTTTTAGTTTAACTAAAGCAGACTGTCTTATTTTTTTTAAAATCATATTTTGGAGCCTATGAAAATACATATAATATATAATTTCTATAGTAATAAAGTTATGTATTTATTATAAAAAAGTTTTTATTACAACACCGTGTGAGGCCGTCGTGGCGCAGTGGCACAAACGTGTGACTACAAACGCGACGGTTGTGGGTTCATTTGCCACCCGGGGGAATGAATTATTTTATATTATCATTTTCCCGCTCTGTTAATAAGACAAAGTGCGGCGGTAAAATCCACAACTCGCCCTGCAATGTTTCGGAAATTCGGCGGTAAGTGGAGAACGATGTGTCTTAACGGTAAGGTCCGCTTTGGAAAAAAACACATTTTGAACCCGTGCTTGCAGTAAATTGGCGTGTGGCATGAGGCGCTCTTTTCAAAAATTTCTATCCTACTGGCTTTGCGGATTGTGATTGTGAGTGGATCGATAGCTTTCTCACTGGGCGCAGCATCAAGGTCGCTGTCGACGAGTTTTGCTCGGAATATATGCCCGTGAACTCTGGCGCCCCCCAAGGTTGTGTGCTGTCCCCGGCGCTGTTTCTTCTGAATATCAATGACATGTTAGAGAATTCTAGCATTTATTGCTAAGCAGTTGATAGCTCAGTGAATGCTGCTTACTCCGGCCGCGCGAATCTTTCTCGGGAAATCGCAGAAATGTGCCGAAATAAACTTGTGTCTTCGGTTGAGGCACCCCTCGCTCTTAAGAATGGCCTAGCTGCCATAGCCTAGGCCTAGGCCTAGTATGTCCAGGTCGATATGACATGGACACCTTTAGAAAGCGCGTCTATCTCCACCTTAAAAGCCGGCAACGCACCTGTAGCTCCTCTGGTGTTGCGGGTTTACGGGGTCGTAGGCGGCGGTGATCTCTTACTATCAGGTGACCCGAACGCTCGTTTGCCTTGTCCTTTTCCACAAAAAAAAAATACAGAAAACAAGGTCATCCGGCCACATTAATACCTACACAGTACAGTATTCTTATACTAAAGTACATGGTGGAGGGTTACGCTACATTTTGTCGTCATTGGGGAAAACTTAATTTAGACATTAGATGTTTTAGTGTTATTATACACTAAAACAGCCAACATTGTATCCGGTAACTATACGAGTTCGTGCAGTTGAAACGAACCTGTCTGAATATGATAATCGTGGATTTTAATTCCA
This sequence comes from Heliconius erato x Heliconius himera, assembly GCA_013421005.1. Taxonomy (NCBI): domain Eukaryota; kingdom Metazoa; phylum Arthropoda; class Insecta; order Lepidoptera; family Nymphalidae; genus Heliconius; species Heliconius erato x Heliconius himera. The sequence goes on along the minus strand of JAATLQ010035773.1, from coordinate 4,681 downwards.
TATTTGTATTTATACTGAAATTATGTTTCTTCGGTCTCAGCAGCCAAAACACGACGTTAGCTACTTACGTTTAGAAGTTAGTTAGTTTTATATTTAACGTCTGCACATAAACAAAAAATGCTGAAGTGAGCATCTTACTACACGAGTCCTAATTTATTCTAACCGATATGTAAAGACAATCATATTATCATCCAAATTTTAAAGAAGGAGTTAACTCGGACAAAGTAGCTCAACTCAACTACATCACAAACACATTCATTTACATAAACCAGTGACTAACACCAAAACTGGAGCTTCACGTAAAAGGCAGGACAACTTAAATTAAAACACGTTATAAGGATACAATTTATTACACAATCCACATAATTGTGTATAAATATATGAAATATATCTTAATGTTTATATATTTAATAAAAAATAACAAGCTTGTGGTGAATTATATCTATAAAGAATAAAACTAGGCTAGTTTTTATTTTAGACCATAAACACGACTTACGGCCGTCGTGGCACAGTGGCACAGCGTCTAACTGGTTGGTTATGAATTCAATACCCACTCAAGGGAATAAAAAAATATTAACTCGTTCTGGTGAGAAGACAAATGCAGTGTGAAATTTCGTCACTCAATGTCTCGAAAATTGGGCAAAAAGTGAATAATGAAGGGAGTATCTTAACAATACTTTCCCTCTGCCTACCCTGCTATATGTGGGATACAGCGTGAAGGAATAAACTAATAGACTTTCTTAGGCGTTGTGTTTCAATATACAGTATTTCTCTGCTATTTCTTCGCAAATTCTCAACTGACTATCTCTGTAACTGGAGTTCTCTTTAGCGTGTGATAACACAGGATACGTTCTGTCCTTCACATACTCAAAGTATTTGTCAGAATCATCAAAATATTTCCGCGCGACATTCGGTTCCATCATGATGTAGGGATAAATAAGAGCAGCTACTACTATTGCAAACAACCTAGCCCTTTCACACCACTTCAGAAACTCCGTTTTATTGTAATTCTTTAGTCTAATTTTAGTAAGATCGTCTATGTCCTCTGAAAATATTTTAAAATAATGATCCAAAATTTCACTTTCGTGGCATTTCCGGAATTCTTCAGATGTATTGTTATAAAGGAACACCATGACGTCGAATGCCGGCGGCGCGTAACGTATGCATTGAAAATCTATTAAAATTGCGTTTGTAGGTTTTTCTCCTGAATATTTAAATAATATATTGTTTGCCCACAGATCCTTGTGAATGATCACGTTTAAAGTATCTTTATACTCCTTGACCATATCGCAGGCTTTGATGTACAATTTCGTAAGTTGGTCCAACAAATTTGCCGTACATTGTTTCCATTTAGGTGAATATTCTTTCAAAATATTATACGTCACGCGCACCCCGGCCCTCAGCCAGGGACAGTCTTTATAAATAGGCTCAGACATTACGTGTTTATTTTCCTCCAGGAAATTACAAGACGTTTTTATACTACTTTCAGTTATATAATTACAAAAAGCTGCATGAAACCGAGCTATCGAAGATATTCCCACTAAGATATGGTTTCTATCAAATTCCTTCTCAACTGGGTGAACCTTATAGCCCTCTAAGGATAAGTCGGGCATTACTAAAATTTTTTCGTTATGAAAATAACTTTTTGTTCGCCACGGATTGAGACCTGAAATTAAAATATCAAAATATCGATATAGAAATTACAATTTAACTGATTGGAATTTTCAGTTCCAAAATCTGATCTTAACATATGCCTTATTTCACAATGGTCAGCTTGAACGTATGACATGCTGATATCGCATGCTAGTTATAATGTCCCTATGGATTCTTATTTGTACTAAATATAGCATTACGTATAAAATGAGGCCAGTCGTGGCGCAATGGCACAAAGTCTGACTGTTTAATCGACTGGTTGTGGGTTCGATCCCCATTCGAGGAAATGAATTATTGTTTACATTTATATTTTCATTTCTTCGCTCTGGTGACGAGGAAAAGCGCGGCGTTGAGTTCCGCTACTCAGCACGAAATGCCTCCAGAACTCGGCGAAAAGTGGGGAACGGAGTATCTTACCATTAGGTTCTCTCTGGCTACTCTGCTGAGTGCACAGCGTGAAACTGTATTAAATCCTAAGAGTCATTATTTTACTTTTTTAATTAAAAAATAACATGGACCTATAAGACTCGAAGTATTAATGGACTCGATTCAAAATATTTTTCCTTCCTAATTGTGGGTAATTAAAATTTAAAAAACAAAATGTTATACGTAGATACTTACCGCTATCGCCCGGTATTTGATCGAAAATCTGGAAAATCATGTTCTCTCTCGCGGAATACTTACATTCTTGGATAAACTCAGACTTAGGCTTGTTTACCAGCGGCAAAGATTTGACGAATAAGTGGATTTTCTTCAGAATATTCTTTTGGTTTATGTTCAGGGTCAACCTGAAGTGGTCTCCAAGGAATCCGGATAGACCTTGGCTTGCTGGTCTCAGGTCATAGCTAAGGACATGTGACTCTGATGCTATCTGATCCAATATATACTGCAATTGCGTTTCAGTCAGCAGGTCTGTCAATTTCGTTTTCATACAGTTTTCCATTTTAAATAGTCGTAGTTGCTGAATAGTTACAGTAGTAAAGTGTAATGAATTTACGCCTACGTTATACATCCAATTTAAAGACTTCTCGTTTAGTAATTTCTGAATAAAATTTACTTTGAAACTAGCTTCGTTTTCAGGTATGTTTCGATGAAAATTATATTACAATGATATCTGTATCGTATTTAGTCACAATTTTCAAATATAGCTCATTATTTTTATATATCACCGACTATAGGATTATGACCTTTGTGACACGACACATTCTAAGTGCCCTAGGTAATTTTGACCGCAGGTTTAGCAAGTTACATACAATCAATTAAAGCGATGCAATTAATAATGATGGCCTATAGCCTTCCTGAGTAAATGAACTAACTTACTTATCAAGAATTTTTCAATATCAGCCAGCAGTTCTTGATATAGTGATCCTATACAAACAAAAGAGTTTGCTTCCTTTATAAAATAAATAAGTATAGATAAAGAAACATCCTCATCCATATGTGAGAATTTTTGAATAGATTTTAACATGAAATTACAACATTCTTTAACATACAGAAACACATTTATTTTATATATTATAATGTATAATTATTTGCTACCCAAACATTAGTACTTATCTATTATATAAATAATGAGAACTCTGCAAGTCAACGGAATGAAATATATTTAAAACTATGACTGACTGTTTGTTTATTGTTAGGATTATTTTGTTATATTATTTTCTGAACGACGACAGATAGACGACAAAACTAATATTGACTATAAATAAAGAGTCAAATATAATTTGCATAGATTTTACAATGCATGTCATTGTAACAATACAAAAAATATACAAAAATATAGTTATTTGTTCGCCAACCTCAGGAACTACAAATTAGATAGTTTTTATTTTCGATAGTCCACTGATCAAGGGAGGCTATAGCCTCCGGCAATATTACATCACGTTAATCGTTTCCATGTACTGCGGTCAGAGTCACCTCCCGGACAGCAAAGCTGAGAAATAGCTAGTTAATTATATGGAAATTAGTCAACCTGTAATTCTTTCAGGTATCTTCAGTATATAGAAAATTTGGAAGATTATCTTTACCAACTCTGGAGCCTGCCATAAATTACGTAATAAGTTAATGGCGACGAAGTGTGACATTGAGTGACAAGTCGTGAGTAAAGTTGTGAAATATTTGACGTCACACTAGGTACATCGACTTACAAATGTGACCAGCTGTAACACGAACTAGGAAAATAAAAGAAATCATTAGAAATGTGTGACGTTATTTATAGACAGCTCTTCTTCTAGTATTAAGAACCTCCCTTTCACACTTTCCATCTATTAGATATAATGTATTGAAACTAAATCTCACGTTGTGAAAATAAATGAAACAAAAACAATGTAAATAGTACATGTGTATATTTGATAATAATTAAAAAAAATCGTTTTACGACTAAACTAAATATTAAATACAATAGAGGATCTCTTTTAAAGCTGCGTGTCGGAAGATCTGTTTAAAAGGAAGACATTATGATTGCAACGACCTTAAAAATACTCTATTTTCATATAAAAATATCCTGCACTTTTTGAAATTTTCTAACAGAATATTAATATAATTCTTATACTAAGTTGACAAATAATAGTTTACATATAATAAAAGTCAATTAAAGTTCCTATAAAATGAAACCCAATGTAATAATAAATTAAACAATCGACATGGCGTGAGTTTGTCGACCAGAGCGGTAAAAATATATATTTTTTATATAATCATTCCCCGCGTAGAGATCGTACCTACGAGACACTCAGACGTTGTCCCACTACGCCACTACTACACGTTTCGCATTATCTTACACGTGAAAATTGTATCATTATTCATATATTTTATAAAACTGACCTTAATTTACGTTTAAATGTTTTATCTGTATATCAGTAGAAAAGAAACACGACTGCTTTAACTAAATTTATAAATTCAGTAATATTAGGCGCCATCGAGAAAAATCTAATGACGAATCATTTATGAAAATCGGTTCACTTGTTTAACACTTACAAGGGAACAAAATAACGGATATACATGCATATGTACGCGCTAAAAACAACCTTCC
>JAATLQ010035772.1:19298-32083 GCA_013421005.1 Heliconius erato x Heliconius himera | reverse complement strand
AGCTCCGTCCTCCACCTCGTGGCGTGTTGGGTGGCGGTCTCCAACGCCGCATTCGTCGCCACTTGACACACCATTGTACCCCCATTATAACTTATATATAGTTATTATAGTTTTGAAGCAATAAAAAATTATATATCTACTCTACTGTGGTTTGAAATCTGAAATTATTTTGACCATTTTAAAGGGCAACAAGTCCTAAGCCGCACCAGGCAGCAAATACCCTAGCTACGCCACTGCTTCTATGACGCTGGTGTAGGGCAATCAGAAGCATGTCCAATTGTTAATGGGCTTATTGATATAGTATTATATTTATTTTCAATCTTAAAAGTATTTTTAATAAATCAAATCAGCTTCCCGCTATATCCCCTAACCTAGTGTTGAGACACTCCGTTCTCCAGTTGTCGCCGAATTCTGCAGGCATCGCAAGTTGAGTATTGAAACTCAACGCCGCGTTGTTCCTCGACACCAGAGCGAAGAAATCAAAATATAAATTTGAATAAATATTTCATTTTTTCTAGTGAAAATCGAACCCACAAACAGTCGCGTTTACATTTACACCTTGTACCCCTCGCCACGACATTATTGTGTAATAAAAATTTTCATATTTTTTAATGTTTTTTATATGAAAATATATAATTAAACTCTTTTGTAAATTTTTGTTAGTTGTTAAAGAACAACATTTTATAACATGTAAATTTAGATAAGTATTACTTCAAATATAGTTTGAAATTATAATCATCAAATATAAACTTTTCGTATATATAATCCTATCGCGGATCGTGTCAAAACTAAATAGAACCTATATATAGATAAAACACTAAGAAATTAGAGAAATTGAACTAAATGATATTTTTATTTCCACGATCTGGTCCTCCTCTAACTAGACATAGCGCAGCGTCGAGTACCACTCAACTCACAAAACCTCAAGAATTCGGCCGAAAGGAGCAACGGAAGCGTATTAATGCTGAACGGAGTGTCTGAACACTAGGTTTCCAGGTTTCTTACCTTCTCTGCTATATACAGAATACAGCGAGAAGCAAAAAAAATTAAAATCTTTTGAACCAATAACCAATTTGTATACAATATGGTATCCCCTAATAAATCATTCTACAAAGCCCGGAAGGCGTCAAAACAACAGATAAGTAAAATATTAAGTAAAACTTTTTATTATTTGAAAGTTTGTCTATAACAGACATCTAGACATAGATTAAAGTAACAATAATTTTCACGTTCCGACGTTTCCTAACACTGCATTATACTCGTAGATAAGCATCTGCCCATATCTCTAGACTTTAACTAAATTGCACATTGTTAGTGGGATACTTATTACAATAAGATGGTTATCCATATCGAGAACTAATATATTTTCCGTTATCTCCACAGGTTTAGTGTTTAGACACTCTGTAATCTACTTTTCGTGTAATTGCGTGTTGAGTGGCGGAACTCAACGCTGCTCTTTGTATGTCACAGTGGAGAAATGAAAATATTTTTAAATATAATCATGGTGGAGTTCACACCCACAAAACATATTGAAATTTACTTTAAAAAATATTATAAGCATTTTTATTTTTTTTTACTCATATCTTTACTTACTTTCCCTTTTTTTGTAAAACGAACTGAGATAACCTTCTTGTGTATTTAGAAATGTTACTTTATGGATGGACGAAGATTCGTGAGAATAACATCAGTCTTGAAAAGAAAAAATTAATATCATGTAGTTTCATACGATTTCACGTCAAAACTACTCAACCGATTAGGTGCAGGGGCACAAAGTGTGACTGTAATGTACGACTGGTTGTGAGTTTGATTTGTTCGACTGGTTCCCCACGCGAGGAACTTAAATATTTATTTACATTTATATTTTCATGTCTTCGCTCTGGTGTCGAGGCAAAGCGCGGCTTTTAGTTCCGTCACTCAACACGCAATGCCTCCAGAACTCGGCGGAAGGTGGGGAACGGATTGTCTTGATGTCTTAACACTAAATCCCCTCTGCCTACCCTGTTTTACATTTTACCGGGATACAGCGTGAAGCTAAAAAAAAATCACTTTTTGTAGATGAAGTACCTTAACTTCTTTCATTGTCAATAATGGCTATAATTTGACGCGAATACCAACCAGTATTTGCATTAACGTAAGCGTCGCGGGGGGCGCGTCGCTTGCGTTCGGAACATGGTAGTGGGTACACCAACAATGGTATACACATTTTTTATGGGATTCGATACTTTGATTGATTTATGGTTTGAATTACAGAAATGTACATACTTCAAAAGGTATAATAATTATCAACAAAGCAATGCGGAGTTAAATTCCGCCGTTTACTTCCGTTGGTTTTCACCTTGCCACGTACTACTGTATAAAACATGAAACTGAGATAAAATTATAATAGTACGATTATTAATAACTTCTGAGATATGTCATTACATGCATAAATATTAACAAACTAAAGATAATTTATACTAAATATATTTTTTTTCAGCGACCTGGATGGTGGACACTAGGTGTGTTAAGACACTCCGTCCTCACTACGACATTTCCGTTCTTCATTTTCCACCGAATTCTGGAGGCATTGGGTATTGAGTGGCGGAACTCAATACCGCGCTTTGCCTTGTTACTAGAGCGAGGAAAGTGAAAATTTAATTTTTCTCGCTTTGGTAACGAGTGATATTTCATTTCCACGAGTGGGAATCGAAATCACAGTCTATCGCGCTTACAACCGCACGTTTGTATCCCTGCGCCACGACTGGCCTAATAAAACAATTTTTTACCTTTAAGTTTAAAGCAAAGGTACGTTCCACTTGTTCTCTGTCAGTGTCGACTGTCGGCTCGTATCAGATGCGCCAATAAGTAACTCGCAAGGACTAGTGCCTATCAAATATCCGTCTATAAATTAGATCTAAGCGTTTATTCTACTTTATTCTATTGTTCGTTTTGATAATAATATATTCAGAAATAATTGTAGATGCATATTTATAAAGTTAGCGCTTGATAGGATTGTGGGTTCGATTCTCGAAAATTTTAAATAATGATAGTGTATTTATGTGATGATGTTTATTGTCAAAAAAAATAATTTAGGGAATCTAAATAATATACAGTTCAGTTATATTCTTTTTTATAAGTAGTTATCATTATGTTTTTTTTTCGTTTAAATTTATGAAGAGGCCGTCGTAGTTTAGCGGTATAGAGTCCGATAGTAAACACGACGGTTGTAAATCCGATACTAATTGGAGGATTAATTATTTTCTTTTCTCTGCTTTAGTAACAAGACAATGTGTGGTGAAGTAATGCCACTCGACATACAATGTCTCGAAAATTGAGCGATGCGTGGGAAACGGAGTGTCTTAACAATAGGTTCCCTCTGATTATTCTATAGTATACGGGATATAGCGCATAGCTGTAAAATATAACATAAAATATTTTTGTATATTTTTGGACCTACATGTGTAGGTAAGTATAGGTAGGCGTTCATTCTAATGAACTTCAAATAATATAATTCATGCTTTACTACAGGAATTATTGTTTACCATATTTCACAGAACAAAAGTTTTCAGTTATAAACCATGATATAAGTTGAATTTTATTAACTTAAGCGCACTTAATATCGCAGTTACCTATATTTTGAAGATTAAGCAATAGCAATATTTACATAGTAAAATTGAAATAATGTAATGCTTCATAAACTACATAACAATATAAAAATTAAATACATATAGTTTTATGTATAGTTTTTTAATATTTTAAAAATAATTATATATTTTGAACGTTATATGTTCACTAACCTTATGGAAGAATATTTAAAAGCGTTTGAATTTATGAATTTTGTGTGAACTTTACACACATCCAACCATCATAAGATGCTTGTAAATTATTAATATTTACATGAACCATTCAAAATGATAGTAATTTTGTACTGATTGTCAACAATATGCAAAATGCAATAAATCTAAGTATTGATTACAACTATCTAATGCGAATATCGTGAGTAATAAATTTTGCAAATGTTTCTAACATTGTTTACATATTAATTATATGCAAGGATTTAGTTTCAATTTACAATATATGATAAGAACAAAACAATTTTGTACTATTTACACGGTCTTGCCAATTAAGTTGCTTTGCCTGTTGTTGAAACTACTATCACTATTTTAAAGTGCTATTCACACTTTTAGAACTACTTATACCTATACGTATTATTATTTTATAAATAAATTTGAGCTTACGTTTTCTGTGCACTGGCTAAGTTTTCTAGCCAGCTAAATTACACTTTATAATCTCATCATAACGACCTATTAAAGAAGAATAGTAAACAAAAAATATAACTCAAAATAACAAAACGCGGCGTTTAGTTCTGCTACTCAACATGAAATGTCTGAAAAATTGGTAGGAAAAGGGAGAGCAGGGTGTTTTAATCCCTTTGTTACACACGAAACGTTTACTGCAAAAAAACCGGACACAACTCGGACTTATAATAAAAGAAAAAAAAACGACCTACCTTATGGCTAATTATAAAAAAAAACAATAATATACTTTACGTTTCAAAGTGCTTAAGTAGAACGTATCGTTTTGAATTTTATAGTTTTTATCTCGCTGGTAATTGTAGGCGCGTGTTGTCTCGAATTCTGGAGAACAGATTTGCTATAGATCATTAATATATATTATATACCACAGATTTAGTATAGAGCAATTACTCTATATAATTTTTTTATTTTATTTTGTAAATGTGAAATAAGTAATCGAGATTTCGCTAACTTTTTCATAAGGTTTTGAAGTTTACACAAATCTTTAGTGAATGTTAATATTTAAATATTTTCTTGTTTGTGACTGTAATCGCAACAGTTTTGAGTTCGATTCGATTTTCGGTCGGATTTTACTATTCAATACTTAATGTTTCGAAAATTGGGCGGAGCGTGTAACGGAGTATAACGGAGTAGTTGTTGTTTAGTTTTATATAACAGCTATTTCTGAAAGAATAATAAAAAGTAAGTAAAAATTAATTATTTTGTTCCTATAATTGCTTTCACGGTCATTTGAGAAATATTTAATGAATCAATATGTTTGATTATAGATTTTTTCGTGTGTCATTTATTATTGTTCTGTGTTGTAAGTGAGAATAATATAATATAATTGTATGTTTGCACGTCTGAATTTTAACAACCATTTCTCCAGACTCGTCTCTTTCATACACTCCATTCTATGGTTTTACCCTTAGAGACATTGTAAGTTGTTAGTGGAACTCAACGCCGCGTTTTATTTTATCTGAATAGGTAAATGAAATAAAAATGTAATAAAAAAAACCCGGTCAAGCGCTAGTCAGACTCAGAGGTCATCGAAGGTCCTGTACAAAAATTTAAGGTCTCGAGCTTTTCCTGAAATTCAGGCTAAGCTAATTTAATATCAAATTTTGCCCCCCTTCTAAGGCTATTATTTTTTAGGATTTAAACACAAATGTATAGTTTTCAGATTTTCCTGAACTAGCACTGCCTGTTGATAATAGCTACCAAATTTCATAATCTTAGGTTAACACGAAGTATACTATTAATTTTGATTCCCTTTATAGTGTCAAAATACGCATTTTTTTTCCTGAACTAGTGCTAACTGCAGATGCCAGCTTCATAATTCTAGATTAAGGTTTTGATTCCCTTTAAAGTGTCGAAATATGCAGTTTTCGCTATACATGAAAACAGCCTTATCTTTTTTTAAGGCCGGGGGCCGTAGATATAACTATGTACTTAAGTACATAGTTTGAATTTCAACCCGATATCTTCGAGCAATCCTGAGATAAAATCTCTTGGCAAACAGACAGACAGACGGATAACAAAGTGATCTTATGTGGGTTCTTTTTTTTCTTAAAAGGTACGGAACCCTTATTATTATATAACCTCTTTCTACTGTCCCCATTGATTAATTTTGGATAAATATTATATATTACAAGTATTTAGTAATAATTATGCAATTATGTATCACTTTGTTGCGGTTTTCAGCTTACAAAGTGTCGCTGCAACCGCAAGTATGCGACTCTTCAATACATTCAAATTTACAAGAAGGCAATTTAGGTGACATAAGCACATTCCCTTGGCTAGGTGTTCTACGAGTTCACATTCGTAAGCATTTTAATGTTATTTTATTTTATCATTTTATTAGCTTTACGTATTATCTCACACACAGCAGGGTAGGCAGAGGGAAACTAGTGTTAAGACACTCCGTTCCCCAGTTTCTGCCGCATTTTGGAGGTATTGCGTGTTGAGTGGCGGGACTCAGCGCCACTCTTTACTCGACACCAGAGCGAAGATATGAATAAAATAAATTTAAATAATTATTTCATTGCCTCGAGTGGGGATTGAAACCACAACCATTCGATTTTGCTGCTCACTTTGTGCCCCTGCGCCATAACTCAATTTAAAATTTTGCTAATTTTATTATTGAAAAAAAAATTTTATATTTAAAGTTGGTTCTTGCCAACTTTAAATATAAAATATTTTTTTCAATTTCGCTAGTTCAAAGCTTTAGATGTTTGAAATAATTATAATTTTTACTGTCTTAATAATATTTGACTAAACTTAAAATTTTAAAATTGATTGTTAGATGAAGGCGATAAATTTCAAATTGCTGTTACGGGCCTGGTGTTGGTCAAAATAAAGTACGGAATAGTCAATGCAGATGACGTAGCCAAAGTTAATCCTACAAGAATTAAGTAACATATTTGTTTTTTTTTTTAATGTAATATATAGAGGCAAAGAGTGTGACTGTAAATGTGACGATTGAGGTAATAGAACAAACACAGCGTTTATTTCCGCCACTCGAAAATTAGATTGTATTTAGAGAGGCTTAACAATGTTTTTTTTTACTTTGCCTATCCTGCTTTGTGCGGAATACAGCAAAAAACTAAAAAAAAATTTTATACTTTTGTAAGATATGCAGAGAGATTCTAGGCCTCCCTCAGTTAAGTTCTTACTAAAACTGATGAAACAAAAATATTTCTCAGTAAAAATATTCAATTTGTTTCGCTATTTAATACATAATGTATTGAAAAGTGGATTGTACGCGAGAAACGGAGTGTCTTGATACTAGACTCACTCTGTTATGTGGAAAGGTATTACAGGTACTTGTTTTTTTAGAAGAGAAGGAAAAGCTATGTTTATTTTAAAGGACAACGAGACGTGGTTCAGTAAAATACAAGAATATACTCTGCATCCAGAATATGAATATGCCACCTACAACACTATCGCTCTAGTCGAACTTGATTATGAAGATAATGGTAAGAAATTAAATGTTTTCTTTCCTAAGTGTGGATTAACACTTTAAAAAATGTTAAAAAACAAATTAGTTTGTTTATATTTTTTTATCAAACGTTACTTATTTAGCTATTTTTCACCAATTTATATTTTACAGTATCTTATCCTTCTAACTGTAATTTATCCTCTATGAACCTGTACATAAGACGATCTTTGAAATTAAATTATATGAACGTGTTTATAAATGCAATGCAGGTTCAAGATGCGTGTACCGATAAAACCGATAAAAAATACTGCTAAATCCTTATCAGCCTTTTAATGCCCTCTACTGGCTGCCACCGAGGGTCTCCATGACAACCACTTTGTCGTCCGTCTGCCCGTCTGTCAAGAACATTTATCTCGGAATAACGTGAAAGTATCAAGCCGAAATTAATATTATGTATACAACTGACTACGACTACGATAGAGGTCAGTCATAGCGCACGGGCATAAGTGTGTGACTGTAAGCGCCACTGATTGTGTTTTCGATCCCCACTCGAGGAAATTAAATATTTTTTAAAAATTTATAAGCATTGACCCCGCTACTCAACACGCAATGACTCTTAAAAGAAATAAACACATGCGTTGAAGTTCCTTTATGGGAACGGAGTATCTTAACACTAGGTACAGGTTTTCTCTACCTAAATCATGTTTCTGCTATACGTGAAGCTCAATAGAAAAACAATAATAAATAGTGTTTTTTCTCTTTACAGATCAACTTGTACCAATATGTTGGCCTGAATATCATTATAACACTTCAAATCAGCTATATGTCTTAGGATTTACTGACGGTATAAAATAATTATTCCAACATGTATTCTGGTAAAAAAAATTGTAATCAGTCAAATGTTGTATTTATGTCGCGCGATATTTTTTCTTCAGTTCCAGTAGGAATTTCGAGAAATTCTTTTTTAGTATTTAAACTTCTACTAAATTTCCCAATCTACTAAATATAAATGTCTCATTTCTACTTTTGTCTGTGCGTTGTCTGTCAATATTAGAAGAGTTTTATATACATACATTAAAAGAAGCAAGATTTGAAACCGTATCCGCATTTACATAGTCTTAAACATATTCCTACCCGCGCCCCTTGACGTTTTCTAGAGGCGCGGGTTCAAATGATTATACGTTTTCTAAAATAATATATTTCTTTCCTACGTGTAGAATGACAGTTTAAAGTGTTTAATATTGTTTTATTAAATAGATTTTTTTTTTGCAAATATTTAAATTTTTTAGGAAAAAAAAATTTTTTACAAAATTTCTGTAGCAGTTTGTAAAATTCTTGTTTTATAAGAATTATCCTATTTATTAAAAATATATATTCATTTAGATAATATATTTATTTAAGGTGTATTATTTCTCAGAAAATAGATTTTTGGAGAAAATCATGTACAAAATTGAATACATTAACTTGGATTTATGTGATGAATTTTACAACCGAGTTGGAGTAAGTTGTTGAATATATTACGCTATATTTTAGTTTTGTTTTAGCTTAACGCTGTACGTCACATATAGCAGGGTAGGCAAAGGGCACCTAGTGTTTAGGAATGGAGTATTCCATACTCAATGCCGAAAAAAACGCCGAAATCAACGCCGTGCTTTGAAAATATGAAAATAAATTATTCCCCAGAGCGGGATTTAAACATAATCTTTGCTTTAACGGCAGATCCAGAAGCACTGCGTCTTCCTTGACGATTTTTTTAATAATAAAAAATATGCTACTGCAATGGTAGACCGCCAATTAACATTTTTTTTATCATTTTCAAATATTATTTCAAAGCCACTTTTATCATAAAACCGCTCTTTTTAAAAAAATCTGTGGCTTTTTGTCTAATGTTAGGGAGGCATAGAATAACATTCATATATAATATTTTCTTTGTTCTGGTAACGTGGCGCCACTCAATACACAATGCCTCCAGATTTCAGCGGAAAGTGGAGAATGGAAATTTCTTAACAAGAGCGGAATGTCTTAACACTAGGTTTCCCACTTTGCTTTGTGCGGGACACAGCTTGAAGCTAAAAGAAAAAAAATCATAGCATAAGATAATAATACTCTTTTTTTGAACCGTCTTTCCGTCAATAAAATTTCATCTCTTGCCAATGTCTCACTTTATATTTAAAATATATACAAATTTATCGAAAACTTAAATTTTAATAGATAAAGCAATATAGGATTTTTTATATCTGTTACAGTATAAAAGTGAATTGTACAAACCTATGAATTATCATTGCGGCTTTGCTGAAAACAATAAGAATAACTGCGAATGGGATAACGGCATGGTTCTCGCTTCTAATTCTACAGGACCATGGATCTTAGTTAGTATTAGCATATTTCGACATTTATATTTTAAAAGAAGAGACTTCTCTCTTATTTTTATCTCCTCTCTTGTTTATGTGAGATAGAGCATTAAGCTAAAAATTGTTTAATTTTTTTAATTGAAATATTCTCTCTTATGGGAATCATAGTTGATAGAATTTTATAAAAATTTAAAAAGTAATATTTTAATTTACTATTATACTAGCTTTTACCTGCAGCTTTGGCCACGTGGTAAAGGAAATAACTAATAGTACAAATAGACGATAAAAATCAGTATATACGTCGAGTGTCTGTGTATGAAAGTGAATGTCTCTAATTACAAAATTTATTGTGACACGATAATTAGTGTCTCATCCATACATCTGTAGTAGTATACATTCACGTTGTGACAAAGTGTCTATTGTAGTTGAAAAGTTTTCCAAATGGTTTGACATTTCCTATACACTGCACCGCGCACTATTACCGCATTACATTATCACCAGTGTGCATGCCACTTACAAATGAGACGGCATATCATGGGCCCAAATGTAACGAGTTGAGATAGGGTCTAAAAAATTTGACATTTTTTCAATTTTAACATACCAAAAGTCAGCTCAATTGACAATCTGGAAGTAGTGAAAAATGTGATAAATAGTTTTATATCCTCAATCGATATAAACAATGCATTACAATATCACGAAAATAAAATATTTATTTATTTTAATTAAGTCTAAGTATGTAAACGCACTTATTAGTGCATATAATTAAAGTATAAATAAAGAAAATGTCAATTAAATACTGAAAAAACAAAAATCAATTAATCATATTTTAAATTTCAGATGTGACAGCTGATTGATATTGACATCCTGTCCAATTATTTTTGCATTATTTGCTTCACTAGTTTCGATATGTTGTGCTTTTCCGTTTATTTGATATTTTCAACGACTACTACTTTGTTTTTCGCGGATTTTCTTCACAGTAATCACCTATTTTATAGAGCTTGATGTTATATAAGCTTAACCTCACTTTTACCAAATCTGTAATAACTCAACTCTGAGATTGCCAAAACTGACAGAATTTTCAGGAAGGGTACGATGTACCTGAATCTATTAAATCATACGATTGTCATTTCTTTACATTCTGGGCCTAAGAATGTATTTCAATTCAGTCTCCTTTATTTATATTTTTCACAAACAAAAAGTCTGTACAAGTGAATAACAATACATACATACATTAATATCTCACATTCATGATGGAATTTCTTTCGTACCATAAGTGTTGTGTATGACATATTACACTTTCCAAGTGCCCGAAGTAAACGATTTACATTAAACATATTACATAGTAAAGACAAGATAGCTTATCTTGGTAAACGGATTATCGAACACAAAAATACTTTTTAAATTATAATTCAGATATTTGAGATTAGAGAAGAAATCCTAATAATAACCGTAATTTTTATTATAACAAGATGTATTAAAATTATATATTACAGATAGGCTTCAGTATAAAAGGTCCTGGATGTTCAGCGCCGAGCCGCTTTATAGATATGTCGCCATATACACAGTGGATTGAATCTTCTACAGATCAAGTAAATTAATAAATAATAAAAAAAAATATAATTGTTGTTTTATTTTATTATACTAAAATAAGTAAAACTTTAATAATAATAAGCAAAGAAACACATTGTGTTGTAATAATAAAATATATTTAATAATATAAATAAGAAACTTCTTTAATTTAAAATATAAAACATTATGTTAAGTTGTTGCGCACTCCATACTGTAACGGTTCTTGTGAATTCGATTTTCAAATATAGCGCAGTGTTGAAGACAGCCTCTTACCACATAATATTTTGAACGTACGATGGAAAGCGGGAAACGGAGTGTTTTGACATTAGGTTCCCTCTGTTCTCTCGCATATATAGCGTGAGGCTAAAAAAAATAAGTAGTACATGTCGCTTAAAGTTAGCTATATAAGGGAACTAATGGGTTCGCAATTTACAATAACATTTAACGATAATTACTTTAACAGTTACCGTTTTCTGTAACTATTATAGTTTTGATTACTTAACTTAGATTTATATAGTAAAAATTTATGTACTGTGATACGTAGATCCCTTCACCCTTTTACAATTAGTACTTACTAACATTGTAATTACTAGTCATTATAGCTTTTGTCCCTTTATGTTTAACAATGTACTTCAAGGGTCGTTGATTTGATTTTAGATAGGGTAGCGTTTTCCCGCATACCTATAGCAGGGTAGACAGAGACAGGGCAGATATTTTTTTCCTCGTTATCAAAGAACATATTGAATATTTTATTTCCTTGAGTAGGAATCGAACCCACAACTTGTCGCGTTTACAGTCGCACGCTTGTGCCCCTACGGTATGACTGGCTTCAAAATAAAATATATATAAAGAAATACTTAAGAGTAAAATATTATTATACACAATAAAACTACTAAAAGTTAAATATTTTTTATTATTTAGTAAACTTATTTCCATGTTATCTCTATATATAATAAGACAGTAAAAATATTTTGTCTGTACATTTAGTAATTTTGACTGAAATGGATAGAGGGACACTTAAAAAGACTAATAGAAAGCAAAAAGATTTTTTTTTAATTTCTTGTCTGTCTGTCTGTCGACATATTGTTGTCCGCATTTTTCTCTGAAACTACTGAACCGATTTACTTGAAAATTTCACCAATTGCTTTGTTTTAACTCAATTTAGGTTCTAAAGTTTGGTTCGTCAAAATCGGTTCATTAAAAAAAAAGTTATCGTCATTTGAATGAACTCAAGGCGTTAGCTTGCCAGCGAATGTTATATAGAAATCGCGCTGGTATGACCCTGGCTAAAGAATGACATTCGAAACGTCTTGATTATATGAATGTTGATAAAAATATATATTTTTGAAGCACTATTATACAATATTTTATACAATAAAGTAAACAAAATTGAATTGTTAGTGGAGATTATCTTCATTAATCATAACAGTTAAGTTTAAGTCGTAATTAATTCAACACAGAGATAAAGAACGATCTTGAAAGAAATATCAAGTAAATACAAAGATATTTTGGTTGGTTCGTTCATATAATATATGTAACTAATTTAAAAACTGTACAGGAGTTAATATGCAATTAATACAGTTATTTTACAAAGAATATTATGAATCCTACAACCTAAATTAAACTATTCACTGACATCAGCACATTTAA
>JAATLQ010035772.1:0-19198 GCA_013421005.1 Heliconius erato x Heliconius himera | reverse complement strand
GTTTTTTTTATTTAAAACAATCAAAAATTCTTTGACGATAATGTCGTAAAAAAAATCATATTAGAAGTCATTATAGTTGTCAATCGATTGTGCTTATTGAATCATTAATCATGTATTTTAAGCGGGCGAAGCCGTGGGCGAGCCGCTAGTCATAAAATATACAGCTTAAAATAGCAAAATTCTCATATAAAAGCATTTTAATAAACATTGTTTTACAAGTTGACACTATTATAGAGGAATCCCGAAGTAAGTTATTACCCTCGGGCTACGTATGAAGACGTATTTAAATATGTCAATTCTCGTTAATGCCAGTGCATTCGATCAACTTTGTGCGCTCACTTTATATAGCCCGAGGTGTTCTAATTGAATTAAATTTATGTATTATTGATAGCATATGTATGTAAATTTAGTTTGTAAACTATAAATATTTCAACGATATTAGTCTATTAGATGCTAAGTCGTGTTTTAAATTAAATATTTTTATGGAAACGAAGATATTTTTATAAATCTACTGTATTTAAAGAGTGAGAAAGGGGTACCGAACGATTAATTGTTTAATTATTTAAGTTAATTATGTATCAACTTTTTGTTTAAATAAAATAGTATTAGAAGACGTCATTTAGTAGTAGTATGCGCAAGATCAGCTTTAGGCTATTAAAGATTACCTATTATTAGATTTTGATTTTGTTATTTTGCAGCTTGACGCTTTTATCCGCATACTAGGGTAGGCAAATTAAATTTACTGTTAAATGGGGAACTGAGGGTCTTAACACCTTATTCCTTCTGCCTACTCTGTTGTGTGTGCGTTACAGCGTGGCACTAAAAATTGGTTTAAAATAAAAAATATATGCATCGGATCAAATACATAGACCATAACTAAAAATTAATTGCACCTACAATATATAAAACGGGTACAGGATTTACTTTTTATTTTCAACAACAGTGTTAATTATATTAAGCGATATTACTATAGTAATAAATTTCACAACGCGTAAGACGGTGGTGACACTTTAGAAATTTATATGTGAATACACTTTGAAGATATCTTTAGTACTAAAATTACCTATAGTTAAGTAATGACATGGTCAACTTGAGAATTTTTCTCGGTGGTGTATTATTCAAATTTACTATTAATAAGAATAAAAGCCGCATATTTTATATAAACCTTCCATCATTGACAGTAAAAATAAGTTGGAAGTATGGTAAAGTGTGATTGTCACTAGCCTTTTTTTTTGAAACTGTATTGAGGATCGAAAAAGATTATAAATTATTTAGAACGTAACAATTATAATGTGTGATGCAAAAGTTGTTAGTGCAATTTAAGTAACATGTAAGTTTGAAATAAAGGGATGATTTCTTATCACAAATTAATTAATTATAGGTAAAAAAAATAAATCAGCTTCACGCTGTATCCCACATACAACAGGGTAGGAAGAGGGAACATAGTGTTAAGACACTCCGTTCCACACTTTCTGCCGAATTTTGGAGACATTGCGCGTTGAGTGGCAGAACTCAATGCCGCGCTTTGCCTCGACATCAGAGCGAGAAATATAAATGTAAGTAAATATTTCATCTTCTCGAGTGAGGATCGAACCCACAACCAGTCGGTTTTACAGTCACACTTTCTGCCCCTGCGCCACTACGGGACTCTAATATAAATATAGCTGTCTGTACTTATTCATTATACTTGGAAGGATTATTTATTTTAGCTTCACAATGTATGGTGCATGAATTGCTCTTCGTCTTCTTACCAGAGCGTGGCAGTGTATATATTTTTTTTCCTCGAATAGGAACCGAATCCACATCCGTCGCATTTTAGTCAGATACTGCTGCGCGACGACGTGACGTCCTCGGATGTATGTATATAAAAAAACTTAAACAGTCAAGTCGCGTGGAAAAATTACGTCACCCAACAACAAACAATGTCTCAAAAATGGACAATCCACTGTCTACCGGTTAAAATATAAAAATAAAGTAATTAGTATACATAAACAAGTACAAAATGTAATTTACAGGAGCCGGTCCCCTTTGCCGATAATTAGTTAGTAGAATAAGATCGCAAAAACCAAGCGGAGACAATTGAAGATAAATCACACTTGCAATCATTTACATAAATTATTTTTGGTTTGTACGCATCGCAGAATAATAAATAAATCGTTATTTTGTTTAATATTTCTTTTTCTACATCCTGCTTAATATAATTGGATTCTTTTTTAAGGAATTCCAAGAGAACCCTAGTGTCAAGGCACTACGGTCTCAACTTTTTGCCCGGGTTCTAGAAGTTACATATTGAGTGGTTTAGCTCAAGGGTTCTTTTTCTCTTTCTTGGTCTGATCTCAGTCTGCTAAAAATATTATAAATAATATTATTACATTCTTATGTATTCTTATGTATTCTTAGAGGCCGGTCGTGGCGCAGCGGCACGAGGTGTGACTGCAAAACCGACTGGTTCTGGGTTCGATTCCCACTCGAGGAGATGAAATATTTACTTAAATTTATATTTCCATTTCTTCGCTCTGGTGTCGAGGTTAAGCGCGGCGTTGAGTTCTGCCACTCAACACGCAATGCCTCCAGAAATCGGCAGAAAGTGGGGAACGGAGTGTCTTAACACAAGGTTCCCTCTGCCTACCCTGCTGTGTGCGGGATACAGCGTGAAGCTAATTTAATTTAATTTTTTTTTTATGTATTCTTATTATATGTTGATTCTCATCAGCATTCATAATAAGTTCTTTGATTTTCACGATTTTTACATATTTTAAATGAAACTATTTTAACCGGATTAATCCTTAAATATACGCGATTGATCCGGTTAAAATTGTTTAATTTAAAATAGTATTCATATTGTTGTTCCGGTGTAATCACGCATATAAAAATATTTCTCATTTAAGAATATCTCCAACCGAGAACGAACGTACTGTGACTGACAGTATAGTGTGAGTCATCCCCAAAGCTGCAATTAGAGAATCGCAGTTACAGTTAGACACTGCTCCACGATAGCCTGTAATATATGATATGACTTGAAATAAAATGCAATCAAATTTGGCCAAAACTCGTATGTTTCAAAATGTTTAAAATTAAATTACAATTTTAATGTAAATTCAATAATAATACTAAAAATGATTTCCTCTTCCAACGGTACATTTCGATCTCCTCCAGCGGCAGACGTACGTGGGAGCAAATTACTTTGGATGTCATCAACAAACCTGCTTTTGACGAGAGCCGCTACCGATTTTTATAAATAATACAAAATATTTACAAGATGTTTTATTATATTGTAATATAGTAGTAACCCACACGCCGCTTCGCCCGTTTAATCTTATTATACAAATATAATAAAAAGAAATAGACAACTTGAACCTATGTATTGTTCTGATGTATATGTTTATTTATTACTAAGAGTTTCATATAAAAAAGATTAGTACAATTGATTTCTGAAAAAAAAAATATTTTTGTTACATTTTTTTTCAGCAGGGTAGAGGAGGGAACCTAGACTTAAAACATTTCGTCCCCTAATACACTACACAAGATTGAGCATTTCTTGTTAGCAAATTGAGGACATGAAAATAATTCATTAAATCTCCCAAGTGGAAATCGAATCTACAACCGTTACTTTCACAGTCAGACGCTGTCACATCGGTCACAAATATTTGAACTTAAGAACAACAACATTAAAATATGTAATTCTATAACACCATTAAATTATGTAATTCTACAAAAGAAAGTGTGTAACGAAATAAGTACTCCTCGCAACGCTCGCGATTCGGCATACAAAATTTGAAATAACCTTAACGAATTAAATTGATGAACGATTTGGCAGGTTGTAATTTCCCAAAATTCGCTTATTAGGTTGAATTCTTAAAGAATTAGCGGTCAGAAAAGTATAGGGTTCCTTTAATTGCATTAGACGTTTTTAGAGAGATTTGACGTTTTCAAATTATAGTTGTTAGAATAATCTTCTTTTTTGCTAGTTCATCAATATCTGGGGCCGTCGTGTTCCAGCGGCGCGGTATCTGAGCGTAAATGCGACGGTTGCAGATTCGGTTTCCACTTGGGGTAATGAATTATTTTGATTTATTCAAACTGCGGCGTTGGGTTCCGCTAAATTCTGCTTCGAAAGTTGTTTTTTATTAAAATATAAATTTGTTGGACGTGATGAATGGATGGATAAACGTATATATTTTACCAACTCAAAAAAATGTCTTATATTTTTAAAGGGTTATACCGAACTTAGATTTAAAATACCAATTAGCATTCCCAGACGGTTTCCAAGGGGCGCGTGTTCAAATCCCGTTGAAAATTTTATACATTTTCTAAACATGTAAGAATTCAATATACCGTCACTCTTTCCTATCTCATGGATAGTTCCATTCAGTAAAGGTATTGTATTAGCTATAGATATAATCTAGTCGACTTTGTGTAAACAACCAACAATTTTAGACCTTTGTTTTTCCATATATTTTGTAACTCCTGTATTTTTATTTCACACAACATTAATCATAAGAGCTTAACTTACAGTGGTTTTGATCATTAGATAAGCTTATCAGATTATTTAAGACGATTTTTAAAGAAATTTTGACTTTATTTTCATAAGGATATAGTTGAAATTTGTATACCACGTATATAAGATTATAAGTATATTAAACTTCTATACGAGATTTTCATTTGAAAACATAGAGTTATCTCGATTAGTCGGGAGATTTTCTCATCTACTAAATTTGTTGAATAAAATTGAACTTTATTGTACGACAATTGAATCGCTTTTTGCTTGTTTTTATGTAACATTTTAAAAAATATATTTAGTTATTTCATTTTTCTATTGAATTTTTGAAAAATGTTTATTAATTTAAAGGAGTTTAGTTTTTTAATTTTTATTGTTGTTACATTGTTGTTGGTGTTTATTTACTTGCAAGTGTGTGATATTGTGATAAGAAGACTGGTCTTCAAAGTATTTAGTAAGTATCCTATAAATCAAAACCAGCTTCACGCATCTGTATCCCGTACACAACAGGGTAGGCAGAGGGAACCTACCGTTAAGACACTCCGTTTCCCACTTTCTGCCGAATTCTGGAGAACGACGCGTTAAACCTCGATACCAGAGCGAAGAAATGGAAATATAAATTTAAGTAAATATTTCATCTCTTCGAGTGGGGATCGAACCCACAACCAGTCGGTTTTACAGTCACACCTCGTGTCGCTGCGCCAAGACTGGCCTCGAGTATCCTATACTTATTTATTTATTTGTATTTTAATTTGTTTTCCATTTGATGTACTTTTCTTATATTTTAACTAAACAATACAGACGAGTGGTCCGTACCTTTTTTTAGTTTTTCAAAATTATCAGTTTTAATTTTTATTTTATTTTTATCTACAACTTAAACTAGGATTATACCTAAACTTAATTACTTCTAGGTATTAAATTGCTTTAGAGAGTCCAGGTATTTGGATTGCCTTTTTTATATATTTAATTTAATACTACAGCGGCCATAGGTTCAACTATAAACTTCGTTTATATCTATAATAGGATTTTTTTAATTATATTATTCCATGGCATTTTATGTATAGGTTAGATTATTATTTGTCGCCATGCAGCTGAGTTATTTTACTTTTTGATGCCCTACGCTACTAAGCCAGTCAAGCCAAGCTAATATTAGTAAAAAAAATCAGCTTCACGCTGTATCCTGCATACAGCAGGGTAGGCAGAGGGAACCTATTGTTAAGACACTCCGTTCCCCACTTTCTGCCGAATGCTGGAGGCATTGGGTGTTGAGTAGCAGGACTCAACGCCGCGCTTTGCCTCGCCACCAGAGCGAAGAAATGGAAAAATAAATTTTTAGTATTTCATCTTCTCGAGTGGGGATCGAACCCAATCGAAACCAGTCGGTTTTACAGTCACACTTGGTGTCACTGCGCCACGACTGGCTTCTGTCACCATCGCAGTGTCACACACTCGCAGTACTCCACGATCAACGTTTTGAATTATTATTTGTTTGTTTGAATATTTTTATCTAACAGTATCAATTTTTATATTATTTTTTATTTTAATAGTGATATTTTTTTGTTATTAACAAAAGCAATTGCTTTTGTACATTTTTGCCTACGTCGCAATAAGTAAGTAATAATGTATAGCTTTGGCTGAAGGGTTATCTCATTTACCTACGTATGTTACAGTTAATCCAAATTTTAACACAATTCTTGAAATAATAAATATTTCAAAAACATTTTATACGTAAAAGAATTTTTGAGACATTGAGAGTAGCGGAGCTCAACGCCGCCTTTGTCTGTTTTGTTCTTATTTTTTCTCTTCATACATAAAAAAATATACACTTTTATCTTTCACGCAAGGTACATACTGTTACAACGCTCATAGCAGAGTAGGCAGAGGGAATTTGGGAACCTAGTGTTGAGATACTTGTTTGTGTTTTTTTTTAATAAAATTGGCAAAACGTTGGCCTTTTCAAGTTACGCTCGAAAAACAATACTACTACAACATTTTATTCATTAACAATCTTTATCTAAAATCGATAATGCTATCTCATGAACGTTTTCGATATTTGATAGCTTCAAAAAAAATCAGTCATTAATTTACTTAAAAATGGATATGATAGTGCTTCTCGCGCCGTTTCTAATTCTAGTAGCATTGTATGGATTGATATGCGTTTTCTTGCATTGGTACGAGCGGTTCTTCGGTGAGTCATATTATTTGTCGTTTTTCTTTATAATTTTATTTGTTGTTTTATACCCTTGAGGGCAGTAGTAACCGTAGGTTGTGGGAATTCCAAATTGAAGAAACAAAAAAATTAAATTTTTCATTTTCTTGGCTCTGGTGTTGAGGCAAAACAGCCTTCAGTTCCACCATTTAACACGCAATGGCTCCAGAATTCGGCGTAAAATAGAGAACGGACTTTAACGGACCTTAACAGTAGTCTATCTGCATACCCTGTTATGTGGTGGTGGAGCGTGAAGCTTTATACGTTAGTGAATTATCACTACATTCTCACGTACCATACATTTTTGGCAATATTTGTGAGATGGCGTAAACAAACGCCAGTAAAACAAAGAGTGTTTGAAATCACTAAGCTCGTTTACGTATATGTTCAGACAATATCAATTATTATCAACTACGTCACCGTAGCGTAACGCGATTATTAGATTATTTTAGTGTGCTTTATTAATTATATAAAGTAAATATTAATTGAAACACTCATAAAATATATGTTGCTATCTTGCTTTTTTTGATCCCCGCTTTATCCCGCATATAGCAGGGTAGGCAGAGGAAACCTAGTGCTAAAATACCGTTCCACACACACCGTATAATTTTCGAGATATTGCGTTTAGAGTAAGAATATGAAAATAAATCATTCTCTCGAGTGGGAACTTAAAGCCAAAAATTGTGTCACTGCGTCAGTCAGGGCGGTCTCAGAGTAAGTATCAAAGACTTTAATGGTATACGTTTATCTTTAATATATTGCTTTAGTTTCTAAGCTGTTATTAAATTAATTCGTAACTTAGGGAAAATAACTTCTTTCAACGTGTTTTGGATTTTTCCGAGTCTGGTAAGAGAAGGAGCCGCGTTGGACACCGCAACTCTAGGTCATAATGGTCTAATATATATACTACGTCTTTTCGAATCAAGATAGAGATCATTAAGGCTAAAAAAATAAAAAAATATATATATCTAGAGCCGTCGTGGCCAAGGGGCACAAGGGCGTGACTGTAACGCGACGGTTGTGGGTTCGATCCCCACTCGAGGAAATGAAATATTTATTTAATTTTTTTTCCATTTCTTTGCTCTGGTGACGAGGCAAAGCGCGGCGCTGAGTTCCGCCACTAAACACGCAATGCTTCCAAACGGAATGTCTTAACACTAAGTTCCCTCTGCCGACCCTGCTGTGTGCGGGATAAAGATACGTAACGCTGTTTTTTTATTTAATTTAATATTTCTAAATAATTGTTACAATTAAATAATCAACCGGAAATAGTAAACACTAATCATCTCACCGTGTAAATATTACATTTCATGAAAAAACATGAGCTGCCTATATATCATAACTTTGGAATCTTGACCTTCATTTATTATTCCATTATTGATAAAATATGTCTATAATCTATAATACAAATATAAAACTCTTTTGTTACCGAGTGACTCACAGACAGCATACAACCGAAAGTATGCTGAAATTTGGCATGGACGATGTGGGGGACCACTAAGAAAGAGATCCTAAAATTTCTACGAGAACGAGAAAAAACTGTATTTTACGTTTTATAGTCTATCAGTCTGCCCGTAGATGGTGGTTGTGGGTATGATTCCCACTCAGGGGAATATGTTATTTTCATTTCGTTGCTATGGTAATAACACCACGCGCAGCGTTAAAATCCGCCAATGTCAATATCTTGAAAAAAACACAGTCCGTTCTGTATTGCTTTTTCATAATCAGTCAACTAGATATATTTCTAATTAGACATTATTTTGATATGGAAAAAATATGAAAAAAAAATATCTACACAATATTATCAAATTTGCGTGTTTGTACCGTATTATCATTATTGATACCGTTGTAATTTTGATAAGGGCACATTTAACACTTGCTTACTGTACATTTATTGTTCCTGAAAAATGGACTTCTATATTTTATTTACTCCTTTCATTGTATTAATTTGTGTTTATTTGTTGATATGTTTTTGTATGCTGCTATGTAAAGTTATTGGTAAGTCTTTCCTTATATAGTTTATTTTTCTCGTGACAAATTTGATTTGATTTAATTGGGTTGGCTTGAATTAATTGGCTATATATATTTACGCACATTATATATCCCACTTATAGTAGGGTAGGCAGAGGGAACCTGGGAACATGGTGTTAAATCACTCCGTTCGTTCCCGTTAAGACATTTACGTTACCCGTTTTGCGGCGAATTCTCAAGTCGCAGTTGCGGAAGTCAACGTCGCGCTTTGCCTCGTTAACAGAGTAAGGAAATGATGATATATATATTTAATATTATATATTTCATTCCCACGAATGGGAGCGAACTGACAAGCGTCGCGTTTCCAGTCACAGTCTGTCCTATTGCGCCACGACAGCATCTATGCCTACATTAAAATTTACAATAGTATTAATAGTTTTTCCGGACAAAGATTGGATACGATTTGTTAAATTGATATTTGATATATTATCATATAATTAGTATACAGCTATTAAAATTACACATTTCCTGGTTTGGTCGGTGTATTTTTGTTAATATATCCGAGGCGGAATTCAACGCCGCGCTTTTTGCGCCGCGCGCACCGAGACACCGAGAAAATGTAGTTAACTCACCATACTCTGCACACTTGCCAAAGCGGAGAGATGTAAATATATAATTCCCCCCTTAAGTGAGAGTCACTTGAGTCTCCTTGTGTGTTGAACCCACAAGCATCGCGCTTGCAGTCAGACGTTGTCCCTCTACACCACGTGGTCTTATTATTTTTTTTATTAAAATTAAAAAAAATAAATTAGCTTCACGCTATATCCCGCACACAACAGGGTAGGCAGAGGGAACCTAGTGTTAAGACACTCCGTTCCCCACTTTCTGCCGAATTCTGGAGGCATTGCGTGTTGAGTGGCAGAACTCAACGCCGCGCTTAACCTCGGCACCAGAGCGGAAAAATGGAAATATAAATTTAAGTAAATATTTCATCTCCTCGAGTGGGGATCGAACCCACAACCAGTCGGTTTTGCAGTCACACCTCGTACCGCTGCGCCACGACCGGCCTCAAATATTTTTTTTATTAATTGTTATATTTAAATGTTTATTTAGAAAAATATGGATGGAGTGGGGAACTAAGTATCTTAACACTAGGTTCCCTCTACGGGATACAATGTGAAACTTATTTTTAACCATGGAATATTAACATTTTAGCAAAGTTGAAATTTTGAGGATTATTAGTCTAATATATATAGTTAAGACGTCTCACTCACTGCATTCTCACTGATTTGAATGTGGGGCCCCTTCAGAGATCAATTCTATCGCGTCTGAGTGTATGATTGACTCATCGGATAGGTCTGGCTTTTCATAAAGGGTCTTGAAATAGTCTCGTTAATAATATATGTAAAATTGAGGCTTACTAGTATAATGTAGTTTGCCTCAATTTTAAACAACGTTTGAAACGTTTGGCGGCAGTAACGTCCCATGTAAGAGGCTAGACCTCTTACGTGGGATCTAATAATAAATTTACATTTTGTACATTATTCTTAAAGACATATTTAATTTCGAGCGTTTCTACTTTAGTTTTTGGCGCTTTCTTGAAAAGGGTCCCACTTTTAAGTTAGTGAGTATGCATACCGTCTTAATTACATATTAAACTAATAATGCTCAAATTTCAATTTGGTAAAATGACGTGGGTCTGGGACCCTGGGATCATATGCTATAGTAAATAAAATCGTTTGGTAGTACCTCTATCAAAAATTACAAATAACTGCCATCTCGCGGGCAATAGCTTGCTTATTATCTCAATAAGTAAGTATGAGTAATAGTTTACCAAAGTGAACATAGATGTCGCTGCAACAAAAATAAAAACTATATAAAACTATAATATATATTAAGGTCAACACCCCAAACATAAATCCAATATAATAATTGTGCAACAATTATTGGATATCTCCGCAAATGGACACCTAGTAAGATTATCCATAGAAGAGAAACATTTTCCATCCAAAAAAAAATATTGCACATAGTTACCATTTCATGAATTTAAATCAGTAGCCACTTCGTAATTAGATGGCGCATGTCTAAATCAGAACTTATCTCCCTAATAATTTCCATAAAAAAACGTATATACAACATGACTAACAGATAAGAATAATCACAAATCTCTTTTTAATCGATACGACGTGCACGTCCCGATAACTAGACAATAATAAATTCTATCGATAAAAAATGGATAAAAATATTTGAAAAACACTTAAACATTTGTCTATCTGTTGTATAATTGACAGGTAAATGATATAAAAAGCTGATCTTCTACATAAAAGATGCCGCTATTAACTTGTACCTAATCAGAGCTAGATATTTCCGACAACTGTGAACATACTTTCATTCGGAGTTTGCATTTTTATAATTACATTTTAAAGTGAATTTGATGATTTGGTCGTCAAAGCGCTTGGACGGTTTCTAAGAGGGGGTTCGGCTCCCGCCGCGTAACAGTTTCATGTTTTCTAAAATGATGTTAAGCATATTTAATAAATATCAGCTAAAACTAAATAATAAGAGTATTAATCTTTGGGAAAATGATCGATTACATTTACGCCTTTATTAGTTCCTGAATGTCAAAAAGCTTTGTAAATCTACTTTCCTATTTTCGGGTTCCGTACCTTAAAAAGGGAAAAACTGAATCTTTATTAGCATATCTTTTTTATCCATCTGTCTAGACCATTTCATAAGGTATCAAAAAGAAACGAATATCAAATATTTAGGTCCTTAATTTTTTTTTAAATGAGGCTGTTAAGTGGAAGTTAGAACTTAAAATAGAAATAAATAATTCTGAGAAGTAAATAAGTATTTAATAGAAAAAATCATTAAAAACTTATATTTGTAGTTCATTTTATACAAAATGAGTGCATACGCCCGTAAACATAGGTGTGTAAATTATTTTAAACTGACCGTCCGTGCTTATATCGCGTTGACCTATAGTTCCGAAATTGGTACAGAACCCTCGGTGGTAGATTCGAACTCGCATTTGGCCGATTTTTATTATTTAAATAATGAAATTGTGAAATTAATGAATACAAATTACAAGCAAAACATAGATTATAAATAACTTATATACTATTACTATTAACATACTTGTGATAAGCAAATGTCATAAAGCGTGTTTGATTAATACTGACTAATAATATAGAGTAGGTATAGATGATCGCAGGTTTAAAACGTTAAAGTATGAAACTAAGTGACTGACGGACTACGAATAGATGAATGATACAGACAACGCGACTGCCTCAATACCATATTTGGTATTGATATCCCCAACTTTAACTGTAACTTACTCTAACGACAAGGATATAGTAATTTATTTGTTTTATTGTGCGTTTCAGATTGTAGTCAGATGGAACTTAGTGTTAACACTATGTGCTATACTTTCCGTCCAACTTTCGAATCATTGCGTGTTGAGTAGCGGCACTCAACGCCGCACTTTTGCCTCGTTACCAGAGTGAAGAAATGTAAATATTAAACAATTCATTCCCCCGAGCAGGAATTGAATCCATAACCTTCACATTTACAGTGGCACACTTGTGCCCAAGCGCCACGACAGGCTCCGCCACTTTTTTCTGATTATCTGCAATATTATTCTTATTATATGCAATATACGTTATGTTAACGAGGCGTTCTAAATAGAAGTCCTTCAAGACTCGCAGCACAATAATATATATTTCTCTCTCTCACTATTATTTTATTTTACAGACGTCGCGTGCAATCAGCAACATTTTTAATCCGCGGCGGCATTTTTTTTACAATATAAGATTAAAAAGATTTCTACAAATCCAAATAAAACAAATAAATGACTTATGTTTATTTTCTTAGCTGCCTTTGTTCTGTAATCGCGATGTAGTAAAGATATTTCCATACAATTAACAGTCACGTTTGTGATAACCATAAATTTAACTGATTCATACTTAATCGTGGTTACTGTGATATTAAAATCACGTTTATTTCGCTAGTACGACAATAGCACTTGAATTACACTTAGTACTGTGTACTTAGTGGAGTGTTAAACTGTTTCTGTATGCATTTTAAGAAGAAATAAAAGAAAACCGTCCAGGCGTGTATGTTGTATTTATATATGTACTTAAAATGTTAATTCTTTAGTAAAAATATATATTTTTAATCTTCTTTCCATAGCTTTTTTTCTATCTTTGAAACTAATGCGTGAAATATCTTTACTCTCGTTGTGAAATGTAAAAATCTAAGAGTAGGTACGCAACTTGCAACAGAAGCTTTCAAGCTCTCCCATTTTTAGGGTTCTGTATTTCAAAAGGAAAAAAAGAAACCCTTACAGGACCGGTTTGTTTGTCTGTCCGTCTGTCAAGATCATTTATCTCGAGATCGCACGTGATATCAAACTGAAATTAATATCAAATATTCAGGTCTACAGTCCCGTGTACCACAGAAAAATTCAAGTTAGAAAAGTCATTGTAATCAAAAGATACGAGCATTTATACATAATTTTTACTGCATTTTGTATGTTATATAACCTAATGTAATCAACACCGATAGGGTACCTACAGTTATGACATTTGGCACAAAATGAGTACATACAATACAAAGAAAGAAAAAGATCCGAAACATGGAAATGCATTATTATATTATAGATAAAATATATTACCACAATTATAATTTATTTCACACAGTATAAATGTTTACGCCTGCAAACTAAAATTTGTATAACTTATTGAAAAAGTGTAGTAAAAACTACTCTTTTTCAATAAGTTATATGATATTAGTACGAAAGAAAGCCTAGGTGGGTGAGTCGCACTTGACTGATTTTTATTATTCCTTCTTACTCCCCTCTTATTAGTCATAGCGTGATATAATATAGCCTGTAGCCTTCCTCGACAAATGAACAAACTCATACAGAAAGAATTTCTCAAATTCTAGAGGTTAGCGCATTCAATCTAGCAACATCATCAGCTTTATAATAATAGTTTAAGTGCGTAAGACTTGAATTGAATTAGCTACTTAAATACCTATGAAAATTTGTGAATATATGTAATTGCAAAGGCGATGGTTGTGGGTGCGCTTTTAAAATTTAATTCCATCTATATAATACAAATAGAAAAACGTGAAGAACAGAGTTACCGGTCACTCAGTTCTTACTGCCTTTGCCGCTAAGTAGAAGAAAAAAAATATAGGTACTTACAATATCCATGTTGCTTGCTTGTTTATGTGGTTAACAAATAAATATTTTAAATGAAACTATTTTAACCGGATTAGTCGCGTATATTTGGTATTATACATTTTTGGAAACCCGACGTTTCGAACACTTTGCAGTAGTCCGTGGTCACGGGTAGACTGAGGTGGCATTCGCCTGTCAGTTGACACAATTATTATATCAAACTACCGCCAACGATTTCTTAATTTCCTCGCGTACTGCTCTGGATTCCTGCAGAATGAGCTAACTGTATCTTACCCTCCGGTATGGTGGATTTGAGACTTCGAAGATTTTATGAGTGGGTTCCAGGTGTTAGAAAGCTTCCAGACTCGCGGATCATTCTAGGAATATATCTGTTTTCCTCAGCGAGGATTTGGGGTTTATCAAACCTAATCTAGTGGCTAGGTTTATCCATAGTATGCTCACACACAGCTGACTTCGATACATTCTTGATATGAGAGATGTGTTCCTTCACCCTCACACCGATGCTTCTCTTTGTTTGACCGATGTATGATGATTTCTAAATAAGTAATTTCTTTCCTAAGTGTGGAATAACACTTTGAAAAATGTTAAAAATAAACTTATTTATTTATTATATTTACTACAGATACGTAGAAGTTAAGTATTATAGACGCATGTGACAGGTTGTTTTCAGAAGCAATTGAACTGTTTATTCATATGTAAATACAGTTATATAAAGAATGACTACATAATGTATCGACGAGTTCCATTGTTGACGCATTCATGGCATAGAAATTAGTGATGGTCGTCGTCGGGTTCGATTTCGTTGGTTATTTGCATTTTTCTTTAGACTTGTGGCTTAGTATTATTTCAATTAGACACTGTCGTGGCGCAGTGGTGTGACTGCTAACGCTACAGCGCAGCATTGAGTGCCGCCACTCAACACGCAATCCCTCGAAAGTTTGGCGTTTCTACCATACCTATATGCGAGATTACAGCATTACATATTGAGTGGCGGAGCTCAACGCCGCGCTTTTTCCTTTGGTACCAGGGTGAAAAAATGAAAATATTCATAAATTATCATTCATTCCTCCGAGTGAGAATTGGACCCACAACCTGTAAAAGTATATAATATGGGGTATAAAATAAAAAAAATATCTTAACACTGAACCTCTGAATCTGTAAAAGATTTTGGGTTATTCACGATAACAACTATAAACGGTTCTAACCACTAGACGCATCACGAGACGAAACGTGATTTATATGATAATATTTTTAAAGGTGTTTGGTATATCAGTTACAAACCGTCGCGTTACAATCACAAGTTGTGCTCCTGAGCCTGAGCCAAGGCGGCCTCAAATATATATTTTTGTTCCTTTTTTATTTAAAATAACAAAAACGAAATAGTTCAATACACCATATATACAAACACATTATCCTCTAAATGTATAAATATTTATATAATCTGTATCTAAATGTAACTAGGTTGAAATATAAACAATGATTGTATCACTATTATCACTAGTACTAAATGTATGTGATAATATCATATCGTGTACTACAATAATCCAGAATAGAGATGAATCGCAGTATTGGTCAAGAAAAATCAATATACACTAAAAGATACCTGATTTCCAGTTCCAGTTGAATCCAGTTGTTTGTGATACATACTAATGTTTTTTTTATATCTATTATTTATCTCAAGACGTGTTGTTTTTTTGCGGGAGAGGTGTAGCTATCCACACCTAACTTTTAGCTAAAGACGTTGGTCGATTGATGACGGAACTCAACGCTGCTTATTTTCAACAGACATTTATTTTTATTTAAAATAAATATAAAACGTGCCATGTGATCCTGGCCTAGAATAGGATCATCTCATCAGTACGTGTGGCAGAGTCACGTCGCCAGCAATGGCAACACGCATGGGCATAAAACCGGCGTGAAGTAGTGGCTTTATGCCACTGCGTTTCGCATCAGGTAATGCCGGGCTCCGGCGCCCAACCCACCTTAAAGGCCGGCAATGCACCTGTAGCTCCTCTGGTGTTGCACGGGGTCGTGGGCGGCGATGATCACTTACCATCAGGTGACCCGCACGCTCGGTTGCCGTGTCCTATTCCATAAAAAAACCCCGTTGTGGTGGTCTCATACTGAAGTATTTCACCAAGTTCTTGCCTAACAAACTTGCCTAACAAAGCAAACATTTGCCATGTAATACAATAAAAAGATCAAAACCTAATGAAACTGGGTTATAGGATTTAACGCGATACATATTTGTTTATTCATCTTATTAGATAACAAGAGTAGGTCGTTAACAAATGTATGTAAATATAAACAATCCATCTCGACACTAACCTCCATACGGATTGATGTCTCTATAAAAATGATGAATCGGGTCATTGGCCAGTTAATGCTAAAGATAAGATACTTCTATAGTATGTACCTTTATATAAATATTTATTATATAAATAAAATATGTAACTAAGAAACTTCGTCTTTTCGATTCGCTCGCCAACTCCCGTTCGCTTCGCTTGTTGGTATAAAAAATTTATGCTCTGTTAATAATAATGTAAAAATTATATTAATTCGTATGATCTTCTCAAACGTTACGTGATACGTGAAATCGAATGGATTTCACTTTGAAATTTATTAATAAAATCTTATTCATAAAATAGAAGAGATAAATAAATGTTGAAAGAGCGATGATGATTTCATAGCTGAAAGAAATAAATCTAGATAATAACTCAAAATAATAACATATATATATATACATATATTACAAATGTTGTTGAAATCCTGATGTCATCGTGGCACAAGGGCACAAGCGTGCGACGTGCCACGATTCCACATTAGGCAAAATAAAATATTTAATATTTTTATTTCTTCTGTTTGATTTGGGCGATTTTTTTTCTTTCTTATAGAAAATATAGTGAAAATATTGTCATGGACACCAAAAAACGATGTCTGTTAAAAGGGCAGCTCTTAATTTTTATATAAAATATTAATGTCTCATCGCGATTTTCGATTTCCCATATTTACAAAGCGATTTTATTTTTTTCTCATTTGAAATTTTATTGCGATTAAACGAACAGTGTTGGTATAAAAACAAGAAATTAAACGATCTACAAAAAAGATTTATAATGTTTTATTTGCCAATTTTACTCGTTTAAAAATTATTCAAAGTTACAGGTGAATCTAATGATAATGACTTTCACAATTATAAAAAAAGTATCACAATAATGAATAATGAAAATTTAAAAAATGTTAAAATATAATATCATGAAGTTTATGGAGTATTATCTGGTAAAATATTTATTTTTTTTACAAAATGCCAATAGTTGTCAAAAAAAAATATTTTTTTCTCTATGTACCTATTTTCTAGTAGACCTCGACTTTTCTTCCTCTATTTGAGTAATAATGGAATGAAATTAGTGATGATGATTAATAAGACTCTTTTAATAGTTCCAAAGGAATAATTTCCTTTGGAACTATTAAAAGAGTCTCATTCACACTTTCCTATTAAGTAAGATATTTTTTTTTATTTATGAAACTTGAACTACTTTGACTATTTTATAACTTTAACTGGGAAATGGAAAACCGCGATAACACACCTCCTAATATAAAAATTAAGACCTGCTCTTTTATCAGAAATATTATTTCAGTGACAATATTGTCAATACAATTAAAAAAAAATTTTTTTTTTGGGCCACCCTACTTCTACATACAAACAATTTTTGTGATAAGAACAATATCTGCTTTCCGTACAATATCTGCTTTCCTTAAGGTTCTTAAATATTTGGAAATTGCGAAACAAGGTGACTTTTAAAGAGCAGACTTGTAAAATAATATGTTGCAGTATTCGGTTGAGTTTTCCTCAAAATCTATATTAAAACTCAGAGTCAATAGGTAATTAAAGGCCTGAAAATATGTATTTTCATTAAATATTGAGATCTGAGATTATCCTTTAGTTTGGTGGAGTGATAGATAGAGACATAAGAAACCGGTTAAGTGTGAGTAGGACTCACGCAACGGCTTCCGTAGCAATTTCAGGATTTTAGATCAACTGGGAAAAGAAAATACAAGTTACTTAAGTTGACAAACTTAACTATCACTCATTTTGTATGCAATGAACGTCTCATAACAAGGTAGGCAGAAAAATCTAACTACTTACAGTCCTCAGCTCTCCTCTCAATTTCGAGACATTGTTTATTGTTTCCGGAACTCAACGCCGCACTTTCTCCCACTAGAGCGGGAAAATGAAAACTCAATAAGTATGGAAAGGTCACGGAAATTATTTCAGATAATAAGAAAGAGAATAGAGGAATTTCCACAACAACATAATATGTACCTCTTACGTAGTATTTCTTAGAACTACTTTATAAATACTAGTGACGTAAAGTTTACTCAAAATCTTATTCTTATCATTGTTAATTATAAGCATAGTAAACTGGGGTGTTATAAATTCATTGTAATACTTGAGATACCATAAGAGTTTAATAATGTTTCTATAGAAATGTCCTATAACGGATTATGTATTTTTTAGAACTTCTCTTTATTTTTTTAAAGTTTTTCGTTGTATCCCGTATATGGCAGAGAGAGCATAATATAAAAAAAGAAAGATTGAAGTGTTAACAACACAATCATAGATTTTTTGTATTCATTTCGCCTTGAAATTTTAAAGGATAGACGCCCTTGAAAATATGTATTTTCATTAAATAGAGAAGGTCTTCCACACTTCTATGCAGTAAGAGCCTCGTCAGAGAATT
Organism: Heliconius erato x Heliconius himera; assembly: GCA_013421005.1. Taxonomy (NCBI): domain Eukaryota; kingdom Metazoa; phylum Arthropoda; class Insecta; order Lepidoptera; family Nymphalidae; genus Heliconius; species Heliconius erato x Heliconius himera. Next base: position 575 of record JAATLQ010035772.1, on the reverse strand, counting down.
TTGTATTTCACGTTAGACATTGTAACATATTTCTGGATATAATATGCCGACGGAAATAAGATATAACTCTAATAAACATGTATGATAACTAAGAAAAGCGCAGCGTTGAGTTCCTACAAAAGAAGAAACTAGAGAACTTGACAAATTAAAGAAAAAACCTATTAATATTGAAGAAGACAACATAAATAAAAATAAAACACACAAATAAGCGGGGATAACACCTAAAGGAGACTGAAACTATTCCATACATTTTTGGGCCCAGAATGTAAAGATATGAAAATGGTATAATTTAATAGATTTAAGTACATCATTCCCTCCCTGAAATCTATATAAATTTTGGCAATCTGAGAGCTGAGTTATTAGAGATTTGATAAAAGTGAGGTTAAGTTCGCAGACCAATTTCTTGAATATCAACTTCTATAAAATATGTGATTACTGAGTTGTTTAAGCATTAATGTTTATTATTTATAAATAAAACACATTTTAATGAATATTTTATTTTTCTTCTATTATCTATTATTAAAATGTCATCTAAGAAGAGTGCAGGTGGAACTAAATTATTTTGGTATCTAGCC
>JAATLQ010035771.1:12164-32079 GCA_013421005.1 Heliconius erato x Heliconius himera | reverse complement strand
ATATTTACACTAACTTTATAATTACAATGAAAATTAATTAAACGTGGTATATGGATTTAATTAAAACTTTCATATACAATACTATAGAAATGAAATAGAAATCGCTTACGATAATAGTGGTTGTCAGACAAATATGTTCACTTAAAATATAGCTTGTTGTATCTAAGCGTATAACGGGGTTGGTCGTCTTTTATAGCGATTTAAAAATTAAATTAAATCAGTTTCACGCTGTATCCCGCGCACAGCAGGGTAGGCAGAGGGAACTTAATGTTAAGACACTCCGTTTCTCACTTTCCACCGAATGCGGGAGGTGTTGCGTGTTGAGTGGCGGAATTTAACGCCGCTCTTTGCCTCGACACCAGAGTGAAGAAATGGAAATATAAATTTAAATAAATATTTCATTTCCTCGAGTGGGTATCGAACCCACAACCGTTGCGTTTCAGTCACACCCTCGAGCCCCTGGGCCACGACGGCCTCTTACTTATAGCGAATTATTAATTATAATTATATTTATAACATATTAGATGCCAGTCGTGGCGCAGGTGTAAACGTGACAGGTTGTGGGTTCGACTCCCACTCGATGAAATGAAATATTATTTTTTATATTTTCGTTTCTTCGCTCTGGCGTCGAGGCAAAGTGCGGCGTTGAGGTGCGCCATTTGACACGCAATGTCTCCAGAATTCTGGGGAAAATGGGGAACAGAATGTTTAACAATAGTTTTTCTCTGCCTACCCTGTTGTGAGCGGGATATAATGTGAAACTAAAAAAAGAATTTAATATTAGTGTCATATTTGTTGAAGAAGTAATGGGTTCGATTCGCACTCAGGTGGATGAATTATTTTCAGTTTTCTCGTTTAAGTGTTGAGCTTAATAAATTGATGTGTGGGAAAGAGAGTTTTTTAAATTCTCTGTCTAATACAGTGAGTGCTAAAAAAAATTAGAAGCTTAGTAAACTAAGGTTATATGATTATTCTATCATGTCTAGAATAATATCAAGACTTAGTTCAGTTTATGTTTGATATAAACTATTTACGAATATAAGAAAAATACTATATTAAAAATAAAACTTACGTTGCTTTATAATATATTTTTAGTAATATACATTTTATGTATAGATCGTGTACAAAATATATGCACTCATTTTATGTAATAGCATCCTTAAAATATAAAATTACCATTATTACTAAGAGAAATATTTAGTATCTAAGTAGATTAGAAATCGTAAAGCAGATTAAAATGAAAAATTTGAAACAGGATTTTCTACTTTAGTAACAGAATATATTTCTCCTATATAAAAAACCTACACGCACACGAAATTTGACAACGGAAGCAAATTAATAGGAACAATATAACTTAACACTAGGTTCCCATATCAGCCTAACCCGCAAGCGGGATACAGCGTGAAGCTACAAAAACGCTAACACTCACACCAAACGTCCATCCGCCTACAAATCTGCGCTCCAATTAGTGAAGCTTAACGTTAATCCGCGCGGAACAAGCCGAAAATAACAACAACATGTGAATAAGCAAACAGAGATTAGAGAGGGCGCGAATTTGTTTTAATTACTGATGGTCTAATCATTTCCATATATCCAATGTTCATTCGATTGGTTTTGTTATGGCTTTGGTTGTTTTCTTTTGGAAAGATTGATAAATTTATCTTTTTTATTATATATGTATCTATTTTCACGCTATATCGCGCATATAGCTGAATAGGTAGAACATAGTGTTATGACACTCCGGTCCCATTAAGACATATTTGTTGTATAAGTCAAAGTGCGGCGTTGAGCATTGTATTCTGCGGGCATTGCTCAACACCGCGCTTTGCCTTCGTTATTACGACAAGAAAAAAAAATGAAATACTAGTGGACGCGCGCAGCTTCGCCCGCTTATTTGCACCCTTAGGGGTGAATTCTAAAAAACTACGAGTAATTTTTAACAGTCTGAATTTATTTTTTTATAAAAATCGGTGGCCATTTAAAGATTTTTCCATATAAACTTTCAACCCCTTATTTGAACCCTTAGGGGGTGAATTCTAAAAAACCATGAACCACGTGTTCAAAAGAATTTTTTTTAAGAGTCTAAATTTCAAATTTTATAAAAATCGGTGCCGATTTAAAAAAAAAAAACCATACAAACTTTCAACCGCTATTTCATCCTTTTAGGGTCAAAATCTCTTCTTAGTGGATGTCCAGATTATGAAAATAAACATCTGTCCAAATTTCACATTTCTACGCAGCGGTTACGGCTGTGCGTGCGTCTTACCTCAGTCAGCCGGAACATGTCCTTTTATATATATAGATATCATTTCTTCGAGTAGGAATGGAACCCACAAGCTGTAATATTTACAATTACACGCTTATACCTTAGATGAATTTGAACCTACACTATCCACAGATTTAAATAACAAATTTTATAATGGCACTCTCTTTAGGAAAACATCTGAAAATCCATTTTCATCAATCTAAGTTATCCAGCGTCTCGGCCCTCATTACTTAACGCGACCACCTGTACACAGGTAGGTAACTACTTTAAAACTGATCACTTCTGGTATTATTAAAATGGATAACGGCGAAGTAAAGAGATTAAACTAAGATATATATAGTATGTGTTTTTTGAAATATATCTGTATATACACTTTTATTATAGGCATTTGAGGCCAGTCGTGACGCGGGGGTGTAAGGGTGTGACTGTAAACACGACTGGTTGGGAGTTCGATCTCAACTCGAGGAAATGAAAAATTTATTGTTATATATTTAGATTTTTATTTCTATATCAAACAAGTCTTTTAATACTTATTTAGAAAACGTATAAAAATTGAACGTAGTGGGATGTGAACCTGCGCCTCTTAACCGGCCAAATGCTCTGTCCAAATAAGCCATATGTCCTCATAGGGCTACGTCGAATTTCTTACGCTACTTTCGAAGGAGACTGAAACGTTCTATACATTCTTAGGCCCAGAATATAAATATCAATTAAGCTTATTTTAAAATTGAAAAAAAATAATACATTTTTTACATCATATCTCATCTCTTTATATTTAGGCCCATGATTTTCCATCTCCTTTTATGTTTTCTTAAAAGTTTTTCTTTCCTGAGAGCGAAATAACACTTTACGAATGTAAAAAAATATATCTAATTATGTAGAACATAGTAAATGATAATATTAATCTTCTTCTTAAAAATAAAAAAAAAATTAAAGATTTCACAATAAAAGATATAGAATTAGAAGCATATCAAAATGCTTTTCCAAGGTACAACATTAAAAAAATAAATAAAAAGAGAATCTTTTTTATCTTTATTTTCAATAAATTTCAAAGTTCATATTGACTGACTCCCTGAGCTAACCACGTGACGCCACCGTGTACTTTCATTAGTTAATGGAACGCAACACCTGATGTAAACTATCTTATAACGTTATTTATTCATATAATGGACGGCATTTGGTATTTGGTTTGGCTTTGTGTAGATATTATACATTGTCTATTGAGGCCATCGTGAGATAGCTTCTGACTGTAAACGCAACGGTTCTGGTAACAAGATAAAGCGCGGTGTTGAGCGCCACGTAACACGCAATGTCTCCAAACTTGGACTGATGATGGGGAACAGAATGTCTTAAAACTAGGGTCGCTGTATGTACACCAAAAAGCTAAAAAAAATCATGTAAGAGCGAGTCGCATCGCCCACCGGGGCTTCCGTACTAACTTTAGAATTGTAGGTCAACGAGGAGTACAACTCAAAAAAGTTGACAAACTTAATTAATTTTTGTATAAAATAAAATTTCGAAATTATAGGTCCATGGGAAGTAGAATTTCGTACAAAATGCAGCAAAATCGATGCATAAATACTCGTACTCGTATCTTTTGATTGCATTAACTTAGAAGAAATCAAGTTTTTTCTTTTCAAGGGATCACCATAGATTTAAATATTTGATATTATTTTCAGCTTGATACCTCCACACGACCATAATAATATGAGGTTGGGTTGCAATATTCAAAAAAACAAATTATAATTTCAATATATAATATGTAGGTAAAGTTTATGTTATAGCTAAAGCTACAACCTAAACTCAACAGGCAATGCCACTAAAAATTCTGCGAAAAGTGGCGAACGGAGTGTCTTAACACTAGGTTCCCTCTGCCTATTCTGCAGTATACGGGATACAGTGTAAAGCTGACTTATTTTACAATCTATACTAGAAATATATGTGATATTTCTAAAACAAAGTAGTTATCGCAATTTTGAACTATATTTCACATCGATTCCAACTATTAACTCTTAGCCGAGCTTTTAAAGTAGCAATAAACAGTGTACACGTTCCATGAATATTTAGAATGCAAACACCTAAAGGTATTGAACCCGGCTAAGGCCCGTTTACAGCCGGCGTTTATTTCCACGTTTACGATCCAACACGGATGCTTAGATTATTTCTTACGAGCGCTCCGAATTATGTTTGGCCGCAAATTATAAGAGTTTTGATACGGTTTATTCTTTTACATCATAAAATATATTTTTCTTCTGTTACTGTGGGGTAATACTTAAAAAATGTTAATATAAATGTCTTTACGATTTTGTATTAAAAACTAGCAATTGCCTATGTTAAACTCATACTACAACATACTTCCTATATGTTCCTTTCATGTATAGCCACATTTTTTAATTTATTTTATTGTAAGTTGGATTTCCGACAAGGGGAATGTATTATTTTCATATTTGGAATCCGGTAAGAAGACTAAGGGAGGCGTTGAATTTTACTATTCGACATGCAATGTCTCGGAACTTGTATGGCAAACGGAGTAAAGTTAATCAAACACTGATAATACTTAAAGTAATCGCTATATCTCTTGACTTCAACCACAAAGCGAGCCGGTAGAGTCATTATAATAGATCTGAATCGGCGATATTAATTTTTACGGCTACAATAAATTCTTACTGATCACCTTTCCTTGGTGGAATTGAGAAGGCAATAACAAAAGATATATAGCATTCGGCATAAATTGTGATTTTCCTAATACAAAGAGAGGAAAAATCGGTGTAGTATTGTTTGAATAAACTGTTTAGCTTAGTCATTCTATTCCATAAGAGTTTTTTTTGAGTTCACGCTGTGTCTCGCAGAGGGACCTAGAGTTAAGACACATCATTCATTAACAGGCGGAACTTAACGCAGCCCTTTATCTCGGTGTCGCATTTACTGTGAGACGCCGTGCTGCTGCACCACGATGGCCTGCAATTTATGCATTTTTTTTTGGAGCTTCATGCTGCATCGCGTATATAGGGTATCTGTAGCTCCTCGTGGGCAGCGGTGATCACTTACCATCAGGTGACCCGTACGCTCGCTTGCCTTAGCTTTTTCCATAAAAAATAGCAGGGTAGGCCGAGCCTAGTGTTAAGACATTCGGTTTATGTATTTTCCCAATTTATGTATTTTCGTAATTATTTTTATTCAATATCATGTTTATTTAACCGATTTCGGTAAGAAAAGGAGGTTATCAATTCAAAGGTTTTATTTTATTTATGTTTGTTAACTCAGAAATTTTGACCGCCAGGTGCCAGGGTACAAGCGTGCGACTATAAACGCAACAGAGTTCAATGTGACAAAGTACGATGTTTGCGACTATAAATGCGAATGGGTGATTTCGATTCCCATTCGAGGAAATTATATAATTAAAATTTTCAGTTATTCGTTTTGGTAGACAGGTAAATGTAGGACAGGTGCCGTAGAATTCCGTAAGTAAGCATGTATTACCTCTAGAATTTAGTGGAGAGAAGGAAACCAAAGTCTCTTAATGAGAACTGAGTTTCTTAACACTAGGTTTTCAGGTTCCCCCTACCTACCCTGCTATGTGTGGAAGTCAGCATAAGGAAAAATTAATATTTAATATATATAAAATATAAAAAAATATTTTTAATTATAATTAAAATCTATATTTACAATACATAACTTAGAATACAATATATTATCAGTTATTATATAAATAATCTATACAATGAAGGCTAAAAATAATGCTCCTTACGGTCTTAATTTGAAAAAACTCCAATTTATCTATAAAAAATACTTATAACACTACAAGAAAAACCTTTCTCCTTTATTTTACTAAGCAACTTTGTAGAAAGGCTACGCTTATAGCATGATGTACTTTAGTAGAGTCGATTTTAAAACTTATGAGACTGTTCTACAAGTTTTATGGTTTTTTAATTAAAAATTCAAAGTAATATAAACGTTTTTATTCTTTAGAGAGACTGCAACAGTAAGTAAGAGAGACAGGGTTAAACCTCCATGGACCTTCAAGAACACGGTATCAATGTAAGGGAGGAAGATCATGGAAAGACTACGTATGAAGAAGTTGATGATAGTGAAAAAGGCGAAAGAGATATACAGAGACCGTAGCGTTTGACACTCCGTTCTCTCTGGCTGCACTTTTATATCTTCAAATCAAATCAAATCAGCTTCACGCTGTATCCTACACACAGCGGGATAGGCAGAGGGAACCTAGTGTTAAGACACTCCATTCCCCACTTTCTGCTGAGTTCTGAAGGCATTGCGTGTTGAGTGGCAGAACTCAACGCTGCACTTTGCCTCGATATCAAAGCGAAGAATTGGAAATATAAATTTAAGTAAATATTTCATCTCCTTGAGTGGGGATCGAACCCACAACCAGTCGGTTTTACAGTCACATTTTGTGCCCCAGCGCCACGACTGGCCTCATCTGGACTTTTATATCTTAATATTTTAATGCAATTTATATATATCCTAATATTGTGATCACTGATTGATAAATTGGTACAATTTCTTTTTTAGCTTCACACTGTATCCAAAACATAACCAGGTAGGTAGAAACAACCAGGAAACTTAGTATTGAGACACTGTTCTTCCACCCTCCACCCTCCACTTTCTACTGAACTCGAAGTACTGTATGTTGAATGGCGGAACTCAACGGTGCGAAAATGATAATATTCATTCTATTAATGTTATCAAAATCGAACCCACAACCTGTCGTGTTAATAGTCGCACGCTTGTGCTCTTGCGCCACTACTCTACCTCAATGTAAATGGATCATTATTAGGTAAATAAACTAAAAAAATTAAGTATAAATATAAAAAAGTACTTTAGGTAACGAAAAAATATTAATTTTCACCGTAAAATAACTAAGAGAGAAGATCGCTTCAAAATTAAAAGTTCCGTCGCTTATCGTATTAATAATCCAATCATCAGTTTTATAACTTTTAAATTCAAACAAACGATCCACGCCTTCGAGTGACTTAATTAACTTTGAGATGATCTTAAAGGTATGGTATGGGAAAGTTTTTATTACACTTTTTTTTAGAATAACTTCAGTTTTTAAAATTCATTTATCTATGAATTTTATGAGTTAGAAACTTGCCAAGTACGAATCGGGCTCTCTCACTGAGGGTTCCGTACAAAAATTGGAGGTCTCGAGCTTTTTCTGAAATGCAAGCTTAGCTTAGCCAGAGCCCTTTCATCTGATACCTCACTTGAACTAATGGCTTTAATAATTAATTTTCCCCCCCTCTTAAAGGCTATTATTTTTTAGGATTTAACCTATTAACGCCTGTAGATACTAGCTGCCAAATTTCATAATTCTATGTCAACCGGAAGTACCTTATTAATTTTGATTCCCTTTATAGTGTCGAAATACACGTTTTTTGCGATATAAATGGCCATATCTTTTTTTAAGTAAATGTAGAAATAAATATTTCTAAGTATATAGTTTGTATTTCAACTCGATATCTCCAAGCGTTCCTGTAATAAAGGCTCTTGACAGACAGATAGATGGACAACAAAGTGATCTCATGAGGGTTCCTTTTTTCCTTAAAAGGTACGAACCCTAAGAAATATTAGATTTTTTTTTAATTGAAAAATATTTTTTTATTTTTAATTGTAAAATAGTTAACGTTCGTGTCAGCGGCGGAACCCAACGCCGAACCTGTCTCACTAAACTAATAATGTATCAGGAGTATGACATATTTAAGAAAAATATAGTATAATTTACACTCATCTCCACAACTCGACGGAAAGTGGGGAATGGAAGTGTCTAATAAGAACGGAATGTCTTAACACTAGATTCCCTTTCCTACCCTGCTATATGCAGAATACAGCGTGAAGCAAAAAAAAATAAAAGAAAACATACCCACTATCCTATTCAGAAACATTCAATAATATACTTCTAACCTTTGCAATGTCAATTTCCTTAGTCCAATATCTAAAATCAGATACTAACGTGACTTCAGACAAAGCTCAATATAGACAGGTGCCAACGTGTTCGTTACTACCGTACAGTGGATGTTTTACTGGAAGAATGCTACGAATAAAATCATAAAAATCGTGGCCAGATGTGGCCGATATTTACAGAAACCTCTATAGTGGTAATAATATTGTGTTGTGTATTGAATATGTGAGAATTTTCAAAATTTTACTAAATTAGGAAATGTTGAAAATATTGAAATGTAATTGTTTTTCTTTAATTTTTACTAACTAGATTCCCTCTGCCTACCCTTTTATATATATACAATGTGAAAGTGAAAATAAAAAAATATTTGTAAAAACAAAAACCCCGACTGCATCAAACTAAAACGAAAATAAACAAGCCCAATAGTTTATTAGGATTAACAGTCGGGACCTCTTTAAATTATGCGGGGTTCCTGGTAAAGATTTTATTGATTGAAGAATTACTTATAGGTCCCGACTGTTAATCCTAATAAACTATTGGGCTTGTTTATTTTCGTTTTAGTTTGATGCAGTCGGGGTTTTTGTTTTTACAAATATTTTTTTATTTTTCATTTTTTTGTTAGAATTTATTATGGTAATGGTAATTATGATATACCTTTTTGAAATCCTGAAATTAAGTTCTTGAATTTAATACCCATATTGTGGTATTCGAAACGAAATAATTTTTTTTACTAAATTCAATGGCGTACCACAGCCGCCATGATTATTTTTTATTAACGTCACCTATCTAAGAACACTTGGGCTGCTAATACGAATCTAACGATACCTGAACTATGTCAATCCGTTCAGCGGTTCTGGAGATACGAGGTAATAAAGAATATTACATACATACAAGATACGCGCGAAAAACATAACCCTTCCTTAGCAGTCGGGAAAAAAAGAGTGGATGAAGATTTTTTCTTCAGCTTCACACCGCCGCACATATCAAAGAAGGCAGAGAGAATCTATTGTCCAACTTTCGAGACATTGCGTGTTGATTGGCCGAATACAACGCCGCCAATCTGTCTTATTACTAGACCGACAAAATGGAACTAATTCAATACCTCGACTGAATGGGAAACGGGACTCGAATACACAAGCGATAGCTTTTTCTTTCTTCTATCTTCTGTCTAAGAATGTAATAGAATGTAATTTTTTTTCTTGTACCTCTCTCATATTTTAACAGGGTCGATAGTACAAACTTAGTGTTGAGACACTCCCTTCTCTACTTCATAAAAGAGTTACAATAACCTTGAATATGATGATATCTTTGCGTTAGCAAGTGTCAAACGGCAATAGGGAATTCGATTTCCCAGTGTGACTTATATTTTTTTTTATGTTCTCTACTAAATATAGTAAAACCCAATTAAGACGATTCATCAGAAACTCAGAATTAAAAATAAAACTTTACAAGTTTAGATTGCAGGTATTAAATTATACAGATTTGGAAAATAAAAATGAGGCTTGAGGCGAGTTGTGGCGCAGTGGCACAAAGTGTGACTGTAAAACCGACTGGTTGTGGGTTCGATCCCTACTCGAGGAGATAAAATATTTACTTCAATTTACATTTCCATTTCTACGGTCTGGTTTCGAAGCAAAGCGCGGCGTTGAGTTCTGCCACACAACACGCAATGCCTCCAGAATTCGGCAGAAAGTGGGGAACGGAGTGTCTTAACACTAGGTTTCCCTCTGCCTACCCTGCTATGTGCGGGAATCAGCGTGAAGGTTATTTGGAAAATAAAAATCATATTTGTACAAAATATATTTATTTTGTTAACATTTTCATTTTTTAAATCAACAAATCAACACAAACCACCCATCGCCCATCGCTATATTGGATATAACATCTAATATATGGCTATGTGCGTTTTATGAATACAATTCTATGAGCAACGTTGAAATATTAAAACAGCAGTTTAAAAAACATACAAATTTAAAAACTGTTTACAACAACGAAATACAGTAAATTATAATCAGTTATTATTCTAAAAATATACTAAAAGACCTTAATAATAAATTAATAAAATATTATTGAGTAAATGCTAAACGGAATGATTTTCAAATAAATAAGAAGCCCAATAAATTTGTTATATTTTTAAAAATAAATAATATTACTATGAATATCTTGTTCTGATCTTTTGATTGTTGGCTTTTGTTTATTTCTAGGCAATTAGGCTTTCAGTACGAATACTAGATATGCCTTCCTTTGTTTCCCTACAAAATTATGTCAACAATCGCTTTCAAATTTATTAACAATACCACGTTGTTTCAGCTTATGATATTGTATTGGGAAAATTATAAATCATGATTTTAGATTATTACTAACACAAAGTTTGGAGTAATAGAATGGTAATTTGGTAAAATATTAATGAAATAAATTAATTAGTATGTATTGCTTTTGCTTTCAGTAAGGTAGTGTAGGCAGATGCCTTATTGAAAGCATTCTATCTGAAATCTAGTGTTGAGACACTCTGTATCCAATATTCCGCCAAATTTTCTATCACTTAACACTCAATGCCTCGAAAATTCGGTGAAAAGTGAGGAACAGAGGGTCTTAACACTAGGTTCCCTCTGCCAACCCTGCTGTGGTGGAATGCATGCGTGAAGCTGAAAAAAAAAATCATGCTGGTGGTTTTATATTTATTTGACGATTATTAAGACGATTCAAAATTCTAGAATTTTGTTTAACTACAAAATATCTATTTCAAATTTAAATTTTATTTGCAAAATTAAAATATCAGATCAAAATCAAAGACCGGAGAAATTTATTACTATATTCTCTTTTTTTCGCAATATACTAAAGAATTATAGAACTAAAAATATATATTACATTTATTCATATTACACTAAATAAAGTACAAACTAAGTTTCTGAAGAAAAACAACAAGTAGAAAGTTATTGGTAAAATTATTTATATCATAAATTTTTCTATAAGGAATTTTTATTATGAATAATGAAAATGTATTGGAATTTTCTACGCAATTTTATTATGTCTACGATATTTACTATCAATATAAAAAAAATTGAGATTGAGAAAGAAATCAAGGGTTACATGCGTATTTTATCATAAAATATACAAAATATAATTAAATAATAACTAATATTTTATTTAGGATAATAATTTTGCTTAAATAAGAAAGTAAATAACATATGACAGGTTAATAGTTTTTTTTTTAACTTAGGCCAGTCGTGGCGCAGGGGCACAAAGTGCGACTATGCAATTGACTGGTTGTGGGTTCGATCCCCACTAGAGGGCACTTACAAGCGGAAAGGTGTGTATTAACACTAGGTTCCCTCTGTCTACCGTGCTGTGCGGGATACAGCGTGAAGCTGATTTTATTATTTATTTATTTCTAACTTGTGTTGTGTCTCACACTTACAAAGGCTGGGAAGACACTTCTGTTTCCCGGTTTCCACCAAATTCTTGAGGTATTGCGTGTTAAGTGGCAGAACTAAAGATATTAAAAAATTCAATCTCCCGAGTGTGAACCCACAACCGTCGCACTTATAATCGCACGCCTTTGCCTCAGCGCTATGACGGCCTCAAAAGAATAATAAATGTTTATCTTTTAATATTACATAATTAAAGTTATTAATTATTCCTTAATAAAATTTAGGAAAGCGGTTTTGATAAACGAAAAATATTTTCAAACTTTAGAAAGTTTGAAAAATTTTTAGAAAGTTACTTCCTCTTTTACATTCTAATACTCCAAAACACAATCCATTTTCTTACAAAAGGCAGTGACTTTAACCAACAAACAAACAGTGCTACAAACATTCATATATATATATATATATATATATATATATATATATATATATATATATATATATATATATATATAAAAATTATTATTTAACTAATCTTAAAGTTCACAGGGTACGCTGATAAACATTCGTGGCAGTGGATTTTAATGAAATTATTTATGTTTAGATTCTACTTAATTAAATTAACGACTAAATATTTACATGTTACAATATTATGGCATTTGATAAGACTTGTAGAATTTTAATTTTCAAAAAAAAAATATTATATATCTTAAACTGTGTAAAAAAAAAACGAATAAAAATTAAAATTTATTATAATAATAAAAAAGTTTCAAGTTCCATACTCATATATAAAATAATACTAAATCAAAATTTAAATATAAAATCGAATCAAGGAAACCTTTGGTTCAAACGCGGTTAAGGATGAAATATTATCAAGGAAGTTTTAAAACAAACTTTTACAATTTCAACGGAACGGAACCCGTAACTTCTTAGTTTGAAGTGAACGAGTTCACCTGCTTTTTATTGTGCAACTTTTGCTCAAACCCCACGACCGGTGGATATTGCATTCTACTGTCACAATCTTTTTCTTTTGAAGTATGGTTTTTATTTTTAGAGTAGTTTCACTCATTCTAGTCTATATCCGATGTTTTCTAAAGAACCACTTTAGTTATTTCTTTTTAAACTGTCACTTCTCCAGTTATAAAATATTTATTATATAGACAGATTCTCTTTTCGCAATATTTTTTTAAGCTTTTATTATATAGTTATGGAGCTGATAATTCAGCTTATCATTGATTAATTATTAATTGAACATTAATTTTATGAGATGTCATGAACATTACTTATTTTATTATTAATACAATTTTATGTTTTTTTTAATATTATTTATATTTATGATGTCCAGATGAAGAAAAATGATTATGAAATTACATCTAAAATACTTAAAACTACGACTACTATCACGGTGTTCTAACCTATGATTTGAAGCATTATTGTAGGGATAACTATTTATGTACAATAATTACAAAAAATACGAGGTGAGCGCCTTGAATCTCTCGCAGGTCATTTATTCTTGAGCACTAAGAGAATTATAAACAACTTAAAAAAAATCTAATATCTGTGTGTGTGTGCTTATTAAAAATAAGGTTTTAAATTTGAGAAAATTATACATTATATTATTATAACTATAATATCATAATTATTATATATTTAAAAAGCACATTAAGCATAATCATTTTAGACACATACTATATTTATAAGATTGTAACATAAATAATTACCTTAGCCAAGTTCTTTTATTATTTTGTGTAAGAAATGAAACGTCAGTCCATATAATTCAAATTAGATTCAGGCGCTCAATAAAGCTGTCAATGCAGACTCCAATCTAGAGATAGCTCTCTAGATCGTGAATGCAATTGCGGCGCATCGCCGCGGGCCGCGTGTCAGTAGTCCAGAGACTCCTCATCAGGAGATCGCTTACGGCAGCAGAGACGCCATGCAACAGCTAAAGCGCAAAAACCTATGACAATAGCTAAAACTGCCCCTAGCACTGTGGGCAACCAATCTACACCTGCACCAGTTCTTCCAGCACACAACTCTGGTGCTTCATCATGAATTTGTCCCAATGGTATGGCTACGTCCAAATAACCGAGACGGCGTAAATTTTCTTCTGAGTAAAGCTCTCTAGCTTTTTTCTCTTCGGCAGTCCAGAATTTTCGTTCACCAGAGCTTGTGACATTTGGACAGTTTATAACGCCGTTGCATATCAAACGCGCGGGAATACAGAGTGCTTCTTCACCTGGACATATAAAATCACAATGACTATCAGCTTTTGAGTTTTCCGTCAGTCGTGATGTCATTAGTGTGCCATCGGAGTTTTTGGGCAGATGGAAAAGCCCAGTCCATGCTATTTTGAACGAAGCCCGAGCTGGTGACGCGCTGCCTATAAATACTATCCTAATAGATCTCGTCTTCTCCTTTTCAAGTACTATAGGATCATCTAAGGAATCAAAGCCAAGTTCAACTGCTGATAGAGGAGGCAATTCACGTGCAAAAGATACATTTTCCCCGCATACAGACAAATATGGTTCAATGCGTCCAGGGAGATAGATCTGAATATTTCCATCGTCACAATGCCTTGATGCAAACTTAATACTATCAAAATGTAGCCATATATCACGTTTTTCTTCTATTTCCAAATCCCAAATACATTGTATTCGTTTCGGTGGTTCTGTGTATCCTAGGGCTTCCAAGTGAGGGTATACAATTTCGCCTTCCAAAGCTGCAGCTAGCACGGGGGGTCCACAAAGGGGACCATGAACGAACTCATATCGGGCTTCAAAAAGTGGTGACGGATTTTTGAAATAAGAAGCCGCAGCATGAGCATTATCAACAATTAATTGCAAATTTAAAGTTTCTCCAGAAGAAACAACCCTGTATGGCCTTGCTCTAGATACAGAATTTGCGTGTTTGGCGCAGAGACATGACCCTAGTGACCTTTGAACCGCCAAATGTAAAGGCAATGGGGTAGTTGTAACACCAAGAGTATTATTCATGACTTTTCCACCGGGATACGGTTCCCATATAATGAGCTTATCAGCTCTATCTTCATAACAATTTTGACAGGAAACAGGTGTGTATGGGTGTTCCTGAAACAAATATTTCTATTACAAAAGCAATTTAAAACAATAAAAAATTGATTAGGCTATAAACTGACATGACATCAATAAAAATAAAATTTATCGTTAAAAATTCTTTAATTTAGTATAATATTAACGAAAATAATATAAAAATAAATAAATGAGGCCGGTCGTGGCGCAGTGGCACAAGGTGTGACTGTAAAACCGACTGGTTGTGGGTTCGATCCCCACTCGAAGAGGTGAAATATTTACTTAAATTTATATTTCCATTTATTCGCTCTGGTGTCGAGGTTAAGCGCGGCGTTGAGCTCTGCCACTCAACACGCAATGCCTCCAGAATTCGGCAGAAAGTGGGGAACAGGAATGTTAACACTAGGTTCCCTCTGCCTACCCTGCTGTGTGCGGGATACAGCGTGAAGCTGATTTTTTTTAATAAATCAGCTTCCCGCTGTATCCTGCACACAGCAGGGTAGGGCGAGGGAACCTAGTGTTGAGACACTCCGTTACCCACTTTCTGCCGGATTCTGGAGGCATTGCGTGTTGAGTGGCAGAGCTCAACGCCACGCTTTGCCTCGACACCAGAGCGAAGAAATGGAAATATATCATTATATTAAAACAATATACATCATTATATGAGTCACTGGTCACTTGAATAAAGTATATTATATTACTAGTGGGCGCGCGCGGCTTCGCCCGCTTATTTGGACACTTAGGGGTGAATTCTAAAACGTGTTTCGTGGTTTTTTTAGAATTCACCCCTTATTCCCGTTCAATAAAATATTTTTAAAAGTCTGAATAATTTTTTTTTATAAAAATCGGTGGTGATTTAAAGATTTTTCCATACAAACTTTCAACCCCTTATTTGCACCCTTAGGGGGTGAATTCTATAAAACCATGAAAGTGCCGATTTAAAAAAAAATCCATACAAACTTTCAACCCCTATTTCATCCCTTTAGGGTAAAAATTTTTCAAATTCCCTTCTTAGTGGATGCCCATAATATGAAAATAAACATCTGCCCAAATTTCACGTTTCTACCATCAGCCGTTACGGCTCTGCGTGCGTTTTACCTCAATCAGTCAGCACAAGTCCTTTTATATATATAGATTATTATTATTATTATTTGTTTGGATTTAAATAGTCAAGTTGGGGTATCATAAATTCCAAATTTCATAATAATATATTTCAGCTAAAAGTTCGTGCCTCGCCACATTAATATATCTATTTATAATGTACGAAACCCGCTAACTTGGAGCCATAAAAGCCTACTATTTCAAGAGGTAGGGTTTATGGGCAATTTAACGGAACATTGGTTTTGGAATTCAACGTTTAAAGTGCGAATACAAAATGCAGCTATAACTTTTTATTTCGATTTACATATTAAATAGCTCCCAGCGGTGCCTTGTAATGCCATACTCACGAATACGTAAATAAATTCAATAAATAAACAACATTAACTCAACTGTTGTACAAAATTAAGTTTGTGTATAAACTTTTTTTGTAAAAGAAACGTAAAGAGAATTTTTATATTTCCTTTTATAATTGCAAAATAAATATTTTGCTTTATGCTTTATTAGTCTTTGCGTTTAGTTCCACCACTCGACACGTAATGCCTTCAGAATTCGACGGAAAGTGAAGAACGGAAGTGTCTTAATGGGGATCGGAGTGTCTTAACTTTAGGTTCCTAGGTACCCTCTGCCTATTCAGTTATGTGAAGGATACAGCGCGAAATGCAAAAAAAAAAATCCTTACCTTAAAATTAACACTCAGTATAGTCAAAATGACTCTTGCATAGATCCTCTTATCAGTAACAAATCTGTATAGACAATGCACATCTTCTCCAGGCAAAGCTTGTTTATAGACGAGAGTGTTCAAAGGGGATCGAAGCCGACCAGCTCTTTGTTTCCAAGAAGCTATGACTTCATCGCAAGCTGTGCCAGCCACTGGTTCTCCAAATCGAGTGTTGTTGAAGAAGTCGTAGTGGGCCCAGTAGTATAAAGATGATCTGTAATTAATTCTTCTTTTAGTTTCTTTTAATTGACTCTTTTTTCTCTTTTGAATTTTTTAACTGCCTCCCAGCCAAACAATAAAATTATTGACTTATTCATTTTTTAGCCAAAAAATACTAATTAATTTTTTGGCTTGGAGGCATTGCATGTAGAATGGTGGAACTCAAACTCGTTACTAGCGCAAGGTAATATTAAATATTTAATTTCCACAAGGGGAATAGAACCCACAATCTGTTGCGTACACAATCGCACGATTGTGTCCCTGCGCCACGACTGGTCTCTATCATATATCAGAATAGCATAGTTAATAAGTTTATATTTTATGAAAATTATAAGCTATTTTACCTATTAATTAATAATCTATATTTAAATCACTTATGTCTATAATATTAAATTACTTTTCGCATTAGCTAAAATTTCAAATACACCAGCAGGAATTACTAAATGACATAATATCAACATCATTTCCAATTCAATGAGCGGTAATACCAGCATAATACACCTCTATTGATTCTCCCTTCCCTCGCCCAATCAATGCGTATTTCTCACTAATAACGTAATAGTGTAGTCGTGTTCTATAATGGCTTTTCCTTTTCTCTGAGGCTTTTGAGGTTTACCTTTGAATATTTTGGATCTGCTTGCTTTACATAAGCATATATAGAATGAATATAAAAAAATTGTTAGTGAAATTCTGACGTTAAAATTATGATGGTGTGTACCGTGTCGTTCTATTATACTTATTTAGAAAACGTATAAAAATTTGAACTTAGCGGGACTCGAACCCGCCCCTCCTGGAAACCGACCAGGCCTGGTCGGTTATCAGGAGGCACGGGTTTTCTAAATAAGTATTTTTCTTTCCTAAGTGTAGATTTATCCTTTTAAAAAATGTTTAAAATATTCGTTCTATTATTTTTCAATTTGATTATGTATATTTTAGATACATTTTAAGAATTATTCAAATAGTACATATGAATTGTTAATAATAACCTAATATACCCTCACATCCTATCCCCCATCCCTAATATACTTAATATACCTAACGACTGTGACTATGGTAACACTAAACAAATTTGTAAAAGTGCCTTTCCCGTTTGAAAATGGGGAATATCATATGTTTCATTTGGCGTAATAAATTTGACGTAAAAATAAATACTATTTTTTGGTTGAACGAAGAAAATTAAAAACGGCAGAATTGTTGCTTATTCTTTTATTTACCTTTGACATGTCCAACAAAACTCAACTATAATAAATCAAAATTAAATCCGCTTCACGCTGTATCCCGCACACAGCAGCGTAGGCAGGGGGAACCTAGTGTTAAGACACTCCGTTCCCCACTTTTCGCCGAATCTGGAAGGTATTGCGTGTTGAGTAGCGGAACTCAACGCCGCTCTTTGCCTCGACACCAGAGCGAAGCGATGGAAATATAAATTTAAATAAATATTTTATTTCTTCGAGTGGGGATCGAAGCCACAACCGTCGCGATAAAGTCACACCCTTGTGCTCCTGGGCCACGTCCTCTATATATAGATTAAACTTATAAAAATCATCACTAACTTACCCGCTATAACTGCCAGTCTTACTTTCAAATCTAACGAACATAGCATTGCCTGTCGATACAAAATCGTGTTTCTCCATAGGTCTGCTGAATGTATCGCAGAATGTTTTAATAATCTTTGCGTCATCAGGCCGGGGAGCGTCATATAATGTGAGGGATTCCCCACAATCACCAGTGAACGGAGAGATTGGTGATTCTATACGGTTTATTCGGAAGCTATAGAAAAAAAAATAAGATTAATGTTATTATATATTTAAAAATATTATTTAGATAAAGACCAAAATATACCCGTGATAATACCCACCTAGGAAAATATAACCTGACAACTTGACCAGGGAATCCTTGCATGAGGTAAGTACACGATGTGTGAGGTGGGTACCAATGGGCAACAGATAAAAATATTCCTTCAGTATCCCCGGATTTCTTCAAAGAATCGGCTGTAAGAAGCCAATCACAATTGCCGATTTTGGATCCAGGAGCTTCAACATGACCAGGCCAATTACCCACGTTGAAATGGAAACCGGTGTTCAAAAGTGGACCTAAATTTAAAAACAATTAATTATGTATTACTAATTCACAATGCTATATAGATAGGCTATTTATAATTTAGCTTCAATTGTACATTACCGTGTTCATTAACGTAAATTAATTTCAGCTTACGCTTCACGCTGTATCCCGCACACAGCAGGGTAGGCAGAGGGAACCTAGTGTTAAGACACTCCGTTCCCCACTTTCTGCCGAAATTCTGGCGGCATTGCGTGTTGAGCGGCTGAACGCAACGCCGGGCTTAGCCTCGACACCAGAGCGAAGAAATGGAAATATAAATTTAAGTAAATATTTCATCTCCTCGAGTGGGGATCGAACCCACAACCAGTCGGTTTCACAGTCACACCTCGTGCCGCTGCGCCACGACTGCGACACGACGAAATCATCAAAAGCTTCAATGGAAATAGCTTAAAATTTCAAGCGTATAACAGATAAGCAAAATCTAGAACTCCTACAGCGCTTTCAAAATTAATCGACAATCTGTCATAATAGCTCAAATTGGCGAACTAGGTACATTTAGTTAGTTCGTACCCGCAGGTGAGCTGACGAACTCCACAAACAGGTCTTGGGACGTGCCGATAATAGAGTAGGGAAACTTTCCCATGCCACAGAAAGTTCCGATCACGGATGCCGATTCGTCTTTACCGTCGTATATCCTGATGTAGTCGTATGGACAGTTTTCTGAACCTAGAATTTCATTAAAGTTAGGCTTCTTGTATTCTCAAGCATTTAAATTATTTTCATAGTCTTAGATTGTCTTTACATGTTTTAGTTAAGATAATTGGAAGAGATTTTCTTTCCTTTCGGTCATTATACAGGTAATAAGGAATTCAAATGTGTACATTTAATTTCGATATCAGATAAAGCAAATTAATATAAATATGCTTATTAAGAAAATTGTCCAGGTTTTCTAACCATAATAAAAAAATAAAAATTTGCTTCACGCTATATCCCGCACACAGCAGGGTAGGCAGAGGGAACCTAGTGTTAAGACACTCCGTTCCCCACTTTCTGCCCAATTCTGGAGGCATTACGTGCATTCTGAGTGGCAGAACTCAACGCCGCGCTTGTCCTCGACACCAGAGCGAAGAAATGGAAACTTAAATTTAAGTAAATATTTCATCTCCTCGAGTGGGGATCGAACCCACAACCAGTCGGTTTTACAGTCAA